>JANBQC010000577.1:0-18063 GCA_027576995.1 Dimargaris cristalligena
ACGGAATCTTCGATGGAGGTTTCAATGAAATCTACCCACAATTAGGTAATGCCTAATGCATTGTATTTTATTGTAGTCAATTACAGATGATAGAAGGTTAGTACCCTCATTTAAAAAAATGGGTAACTAAGCTGAAAGCCAGGTGAGTTCTAAACTAGCTGGATATTGCATAGAGTAGATGAATGGGCCACCATTAGTGTCTTCCAGTGTAGTTAGAGACAGTAATATATTAATGGGCTTGGGTATCAGAATAGACAGATTGCCCTTATTTTAGGTGAAGGATGGCTTACCAATACCCTCCTGTTTCAAAAACCAACTTTGTTATTTGTTAGCCCTCCTAATCCGACTTAATCCAGACCTAATGATTGCCTATCCTTATTAGGCCTTATGGTGCCATATTATCCCTCCCATAGTCACCCCTGGTACTATAGGGTCATCATTTATTCTATACCCCCACTCCTTCTAATCCCAATGCTTTGTACCCAATACTCAACTTATTGATCCAAGACTCCTATGGCTCCCATAAGAGTCTTCCAGATACAAAGCCATCTCGTCAGACTTCTTATCTATCTATACCTAATCTCAGTAGTATTTCCCTTAGGACCTCCCTCTAGAGCCATCCCCACTGGGACTGGTTCAATTCTTTAGCTTATTCATATCCCCCAATTTACCTCAATAAACTCTATATGCTCATCCCCCCTTGTGTTAACTAGTAAGTATGCCCACTGCATGTCCCTAGTATTTACTTACATCTGTCCTTTATTGGTTAGTATTACACCCCCATCCTAATGCTAGTAGCCCGCTTGGCCGAGTCTAAGCCCCACCTACCATTAGAAGCCTATCCCCAGGACTCTTGACGGACTAAGAGTGGTTAACCTGGGTGACGTTGTTCAAACGGATTTAAATACCTGGCCATTTTAGTCTGTGGTTATCATACTATAGCCCAAGCAAATATGTTCGACATGGATGTGGGATTAAGTATGGTACAGCTAGCCCTGATATTATTCAACTTCTGAATTAAAATCGAGCTTGCAGGAAACTATTTGCGAGAGAGCTGACAATAGTATGCATTGTAGAGGGTGATACCGAGACCCGATGTTTTATACCTTTCCTCCAGAGCTTTAGATCTCGACGAGATTTTTGTTATCAGAGTGAAAGAAAGACCATGGAAAAAAAAGGACAAATTAGGTGATGGGCCAAAGGTTTCAAATAACCGTTGCACCACCGTCACTACCCACCGCAATCGTACCCCGCAAAAAAAATGGATGAAACTATATAATGACCCGCTCATACCATTGCCAACTTGGTAAGGATGTAATTTAATTTAAAGATTTATCTCATTCATAGCCATGATTAATCGGCAATGGTCAATAGCGGCAATTGTTGCAAAATCAAGTTTTCAGGAATGGATGCTATTCCCAACAGGCCCGATTCTGACCCATCAGCTTGATTTGGCGTACAATTGGGTCCACTCCCGGGCTTTAGCATCGAAGGTCCTACGATCCGATGTATATAGTTTGGCGGCAGAATCGATCAGTGGCGTGTCAAGGTTGGGATTGCCAATTAACTGAACCATTTCGTTCAAGACTAGTGTCAATATATAATAGTCAATGGTGGAGAAATAATGTTTTAGTGAATTGAAGCTGTATAAGCTGCGGGGCAAAGGCCCATCCGAGAAGGCATTAAGTCATCAAATAGCAAGTAGGCCTACGTATTGGCTATCCTTGTGTGACTGTGGTAGGATGTTCTTGATATTCTTTTTAAAAAGAATAGACCGGCGGACTTACGTTCGGCAATTTTGATGGTTGGTTTCCACTGGCCCTCGCGCGATTGGGACAAACAGATATCACCGGATTCATAGTCAATATTGGGATGGTAAATGCGGGTCTTGAATTTGATCTACACATGATATAGACGTTTAGTCGGGAATCAAATAGGTAGGGTGTATTATATCAGGTGCCGTTTAGGTAAAGGTAATCGTACGAAACCATTTCCAGATTAACCTTTTTAATGGAGTGTTGCTTTGTTGGCAAAATATAACAATGTTCTTTCCTGGGGTAGGGCCAATGATATATTTAGTTACCTTGGGTGCTTTGAATGGATATCCGTCTGAAAAGTCAATATGAATCAAGAAATGGCCGCCTTCATAGGGCGTTCCCTTCTGTAAGTCCAATTCATTTGGGGGCGAGAGGAGCGAACGTATTGAGGTTAGTTGGATGCAAAGGGGGGTACCGTTCTTGAAAAACAAGAGCCAAAGAATATATAGTTTAATTATACGACCAGCTGATTAATCCTACCTGCCCGTCCATAATCACTAATGTATACAGATAGTCCGATTGGGTTATTTGGCCAATATATATATATATATATGAAAATACAGTATGTTATAACGTATACAGTGAGATTTATATATGATGAAGCTATGGCTCCAAAGGTTTGGATACAATGGCTGGTCTCAATCATCCAATAGAAAGGGTTGATTGCCAATGCTGCGTACCTAGGAATTAATCGGACAGTGGTATTGGACATGGGGCCAAAACTGACAGCGCCACAAACTCCACCTAACCAAAAGGCATAGGCCAGCCAATATATGGTCAATATACATGTAAGTATCTGTTAAATGGCGGCTACTATCCAAATTGATAAAATGGGACTTACCGTGCCAATCTACGACGGATTCATTATGAAGCTCAATCTGAAGGCTCGGAATGGGATCTTTCTGAAGTGCGGCGAATTCCTAAAGGTAGCGAATTGATGGATTGGTATGGGTCACAGTGATTTGGATATATAGTTGGTAAGATACACGACATGTGCTCTATCAAGCCCCTATTATACACCAGTTTCCGCCAATATGCCTACTAGCCAACCGGTATACTTGAAGGAGCGGATAATTGGAAAGGTGCAGGTACATTTCCTCACTAAAGTAAGCCGGGCACCAAGTCGACTGGTTAAGGGCGGATAAATAGAGCTAGAGCGGAACCCTCTCCCGACCACGTAAACAGAAGTTAGGTTGAACATCACACCCGAGGACTAGAATGAATTGTCCGGATAACGTACTACTTTCAAACGCCGAGTGGACATGGTAGAGAATTGGCCCTTGTCTTTAGTTGGAATTAATGTGGACTGAGGAAATACAGGGACAAAAAGGATAGGTAAAGTAAAAAAACTCAAATAAACGAGCAGATACAAACATATAAAGAGTAAGGTTGAGCTCGGTTATTACTAATGGCCTGGGGAGGTGATACACATGGGGGGAATGCCTCTGCCAGGGTATACAGATGGAAGGAGGGGAGGCGGGGGAATGGTAGGGAGTGTACGATGTTAGGGCAAGTTTAGAAGATTTGGAAAGAGTAGCTTCTATATTCCTTGAGTGAGGGGGAAATACATCAGATGGGGGGGATTTTAGGGGCTGCTTTTTACTGCCAATGGCATGGCCGCCACCCACCTCGCGCACACCCCAGATGTATTAGCTATATATTGAGGCAAATGAGTTACAGTTAAATCCGACCTTGGGCCACTGGTCAATTTAATAAAAGGCCATATGCAAGGCAACCATTCCTCCCATTCTATCATTCACTCATGAACAACCCCACGCCCTGACCCCGAAGGGGTGTAATAGGAGGGTTTCAGTACCAAGTGAGCCATTTCCCTTTGACCGTCTATTGAACCAGTCCAGACCATAGAGATACAGCCATGTCACTCAAAACTATGGGAATACGGCAGAACAACTTCAATGGCATACGTAGGGGAATCTGTGTTCCGTGATTATATTAAAAATCGCCCACACTACAAATAATATCACAGTAGTCACAACGTGAGGCATTTAATGACTTGTAAGAGAGAAGACAATCCAATTTTGCAAAAACCGTAAAGGATTCAGAGTAAGTTGTAGGGCAACGACACGCATGCCCAGGGGTGTTTATAAAGGAGAAATAGTGATTTATTAAGGAGCAGAAGAGAGAGGGAGGGTCATATCTATAAACAGACAGTGGTAAAATTTAAATTATAGAGAGGTGAAATGAGAATAGATGAATAGTGCTGATCCGGAAAATCGGGTTGGTAAATAGAAGGGCAACCAACGGATGGGTCGGAAAAGAAGCCCTTACAAATAATGTATTATCCGTAGTGAAAGTCAATGGGCAAATATATGTTCGGGTGTGCCATTCCAATTTTAAACGATGGGCTTCCTAGCACGACGTCCAACCGACTTGGGTGCCTTAGTTTTATCAGAGGGATTATTGGCCTTCTTGGTCCGCTTAGTAGGCGGCTTGACATCGGCTTCGGCTTCCGCTTCGGCCTCGGTCTTGTTGGACCTGCGCCGACCCCCCTTCTTGGTGGCGTCCGGGGACTCAGCTACCTTGCTGGGCACCGGCACGACTACTAGGGCCTCGCTGCCATCCGCTTTGGGCTCCGACTTGGTTACGGCTGGGACCTTGCTGTTCGCTTTGGGCTTCGACTTGGCCATAGCTGAGACTTTGCTATCTGCTTTGGTATCAGCTCCGGTGCTTACCTTAGTATTAGCCCTAACACGGGTCTTGGTGGCAGCGCTCTTGCGTTCCTGTGTCATGGATTTAGCGGCGGGGACAACCTTCGACTCCTCCGGAGCGGGTGATTCGCTGTTGATAATGCTACGCCCCCGTGTACTTTTCCTGGTCGGGGCCTCGCTGGGGGTGGTTTTCCGGCCGCGGGGATTTCTACCAGCAGCAGCACCGTTGACAGTTTTGGGAATGACCGCAGCTTCCTCGGTGACCTCGAGTTCGGCGGGGGAGGCCTTCCGGCCGCGGGGTTTTTTACCAGCAGCATCGCCGTCGACAGTTTCAGAAACGATCGCCGCCTCCACTGTGACCTCGGGTTCGATGGGGGAGTTTTTCCAGCCGCGGGATTTTCTACCAGCAGCAGCATCGTTGTGAGTTTCGGGAAGGACCGCAGCCTCCTCTGTGACCTCGGGTTCGGTGGGGAGGGATTCAGTCCGGATCAACGACGACTTTCCGGCTTCGGTAGCGGCCTTGGAGGAACCCCGTCCCTTCTTCGGGGGGGCACTCATCGGCTCGATCTCCCCTTCCTTCGGGGCCTTTGCCTTGGCCTTGGTAGAGCGGGTCGGGGTGCTCTTGGCTTGCGAATCCGAAGTTTCGCCTTCCTTCTTCTCGTCGACTTTGCTTGCAGTTGTGGCGACAGCGGCCTTAGTGGCGATCTTGTTGGCCTGGTCTCCCTTAGTGGACTTGGGTCTTCCGCGGGGCTTAGAACCCACGACCTTGGGGGTAACTTCAGCCGGCTTAACCTCCTTGTCAGATCCCGCAGCGGGGCGGTTCTCACTAACCGCCTTGGTCACACGCGCCTGATCATCGGCGGTCAGCTTTTCGAAGTCAGTAATAGTGTCGGCCGCGGTGATCGTTTGAAGGATCTCAGAGGTGACACATTCCCTGGGATCATCAATCGTATTAGAGGATGCCGAAAAAATAACATCAAGCAGTTGTTTAGTTTTTTTCTTATCTTTCGAGTGTAGGGGATAAAAAAAAGCGCCAAAGAGGAGGTGCTTTATATTCGAATCTTAAGGACGGCTGAAGCAGTTGGTTTGAGACACCCATAATACTTACAAGTGATACCAGACTTTAGCTGGGGAATCTGTATTCTCGGTCACAACGGCCAGACGCAGTTCGTTTTTTGCGATGGGTTGGTTACAGGCGGAGCCTTTGCATTTGGAGCGAGCGGCACGGGCGTACTAATATAGTTGAAGAAATAGATGAGAGTCGGGTTAGAAATAAGGTCAAAGATACCAGGTGGGGGGACCAAAAACCCGGGCGAGATGATGCTATGCGACCAGCTGTTAGTAGGTGGGATTCATTAGAAACGGGGTGCACTGGCGGGGATGGGGTATACCTACCTCGACGACAAATGACATGATAGCGTTCGGGCGGGCGGGGTTGGAAAGGAATGTAATGGGCCAAAGATACACTATTCAGCGCAAGATGTTGCCGAACCGGGGCCATGTAAGATTGAGAATAAGGTTAAATTAAGCGAGGGGTAGAGCCAAGGAGTTGGTAAAGTGATATAGATTTAATTAGTTAATCGTGGAGGGAAGGTAACATGGCTCAATAATTTCGAGTCGGTTGGTGCAAACCAGGCCCCGCTTTACTCGCGAGGAGGGGACGATAAGGACCGTCGGTTAATAGGTGGCCCTGTCTAGGCCTGGATCGATGGGGAGAATCGGCCAATCCGAACTGCGGGATCGACTGGATGTGGGACAACGCCAATAGCCGCCTAAGTCACCTTACCTGTCTCTGGTCAGCGGAAGTAGGGATAGTGCAGGACGCGAATGCCAAGGCCGGTTGAAGGAGGACGGGGCGCGGAATAGACGAGGACTTTCGAAACGATAAAAGACAGCGACGGAAAGCAAGAGGGACAGACCACGAAAGGCGCGTGGAAGCGCGACGGGGGATGTTTTTAATGTCGGTTTTTTTCTTCACCATGGAGGGTGGAAAATTCGGCCACTTCTCCCTCTTTCTCTCGTTCTATACCCACACCCACATACACACACGTACACACCACACACATCCACATCCACCCACACACACAGACATCCCCTGTGGTGGTGCCTCCTCCTCTTCCGCTCTTTGTTGACCTAGTCGTACCCAACGGCTCCATCCGCCAATTTAATTCGCTGTCACCCGAACTCTACCTTTCCTCTCGACATCGGTACTGGTCGTCTACGTGGAATACCTGGAAAAAAGCACCACCTGCCATCAAAAGGTCGAAATGTGGCAGCCCGCATCCAGGAGTATCCTACTTCCGCCTCGGATATCCCCCTTTTTCGCCTTTCCAAAGTCGGCCCACTTATACATAAAAATTACATCGATCATAAGTGCGACCCATTCGATACCGTAAACCCTATAGCTTCACCATAATTGAGTCTCGGTTTATTAAGCATTAATGGTTACAAGCAACATGAGGTGCTAGGGAAAACCAGGTCCTGCACTCCGTTGTGGTGCGAAAAACCGTGCGAGACCTGCTGCCGTTTAACTCTCTGCTCTTAAGCGTGATCCCCCCCCCACCCACATACCAAACCAGCCCACCCAGTCCCCTCCATTAATCGGTTCCAGGCGTGTCCAACTGACCACGCTACCTTAACCCCACCGGCATGGTCTACAGCACTGCCAAAGTACCCTTGTCCATAGCTCACTCTTATTAAGCTCACATCCTTTTCACCTGGGTGGGTTGAACTGCCGTGTAGGGGAGGTGACGGGGACATACAGCCCATGAAAGTCAGATTTTTTAACCGCCGAAACTGATTATTCAACCCCGGAAAAAATGTGAATTGATGGGTTGGTACTTTATTATTCCTTATAACCTTTAGAAAAACTATACTGACAGCGCCCTAACATTCGATATTCAACTCCAAATTGGGAGATGGTCGTGTGTATGGGGGGGGGCTGCCTTGAACAACCGGGCCAAGCAACAGTGGAGAAAACCTCTGTACTTATATATTGACCTCCTTCGTCGTAAAAGATGGGCTCGATTTCGGATAAAGGCATTACAGAGTTCCGGGCTTAATAGTCGGATGCGATAAATCTATTTGTTAAAAGTTTAAACATTAATGATCAACCCAGTACATTTAGAATATAATCATTAGAAATATAAATACGAGTATTACCCCAAATCACCAAGGAACCCATCTCCCCCCAAATTACCTAAAAAGCAAACATTAGAGCCGAACTTGACACTTACCTGGTCCGTTACCAAGGGGAATAATACCATTGGGGTTGATGGATGACATGCCGCCATAGTAGATGGCCTTGATATGGGGAATCTTAACCGTTTGGCCAACTGTTGGGTAGTTCATTCAGGTCCCGAAGGAAATTTCGTACTGTTAGTCAGTCGATTGATGTGAGCAGGGAGATATAGTAAATAATATACACAACATTCCAAATCTATGGAGTTCCTTTCACTCTAACATAACATGCGACTTACCGGTCGGGACCTGGTAGACTCGGCGAGCCCAGCGAAGAATGTGGGGATAGTCACTGCCAATGGACTTGAGGTTGCACTTGAAGATTCCATGGTAGGCAGGATCAAAACTAATGCGTAACATAGTCAACTGACAATTAATGATTTAGGTTAGTAACGGGTTAGTCTATTCAACCGCATTTCCCCTTGAATAGGATCCAAAAATAAGCGACCTGCTTCCCATTTGAACACCCCCAGTTCCAACCCACCAAGCAAACATCTGGTGGCACCTACCGAACAATGGTGGTGAACAATCGAACATCGGCCTCGGTTAGTCGATCGCCCACAAGAAACTCAGACTGGGTCAAAATACTTTCCAGTCGATCCAACGACCCGAACACTCGCTGACAGTGGTGTTCGTACACGTCCTGCTTGAGAGTGAACCCGGTTTTATACACGCCGTTGTTGACCGTGTCATAGACCCATTCGTTAATTTCGTCAATAGCTGCACGTTGGGCTTCGGGGTAGAGATCCAAAGCCTGTCCCAACTGGTAGGCTGGGTCGGTGGTATGAGCGCCTCGCACAGCAGCCCCGGCATTGGAGGGGCTCAGTAGGTCGTCGAAGGCCGAATTGAACATCCGTATGATTTCCGAACTTTCGTTGTTAACGACCTGCTCCGTTTTCGAGTCCCATAAAATAGGTACGGTGAACCGGCCTACATGGTCAGGGTTCGACTTGAAGTACAGTTGCCGGGCGTACTGGAATTCCAGGTGGAGGGGGTCCTCCCCAGCTGTATCCCCAGGGAACTCGCGGTTCAAGTCAAATTGCCAGCCCTGGTCGGTAATGACCGGATGAAACACGGACAAATCGATGATGGATTCGAGACCCTTGAGGGCGCGTACGATAATGGTACGGTGGGCCCAGGGACAGCCGTAGGATGCATAGAGATGATAACGGCCGGCCTCGGGGGGGAAAGCGGTGCCCGGCTCCTGGGATATCCAGTGGCGGTAGGCGGAAGGGGGGCGGTTAAACTCGCCATCCTTGTTGGCCCATTTCTGGGTCTCTGAGACATTGGCGTATTTCGACGATGTGGCCATGGTGAAGAAGGGAGTGAATGCGTGTATCTGGGAGACGGGGCCCTCGTTAAATATGAAGCACGTAGTGGTAGTTTCGATTGAATAGACAGACGGTTAGAAAATAAATAAGAAGCTGAGGAGAGCATTACCGATACACACCGAGTTAATTTATGAGAAAATAAATAAATTGTCCTGGTTGAACGTGCCCTACATCCCCTTTTATATGGTTAAAGAATACGCCTCAAAGTACAACAAAAGTAAATGGCGTTTCCCACAATGTTTGGATTACTCATGGTGGTACTATGTGCATCACCTCTCCCTGACTAATGGGCCTGTTATCTGCCACCTGACCAATGGGTTTCATCGATTGTCCTCCGATTTATTAGTCAGGTTTACTGCCCATCTTTGGCTGGCTTACGTTAACAGACGGTTTTTTGGGAAGATCGGCTGTCTGGCTGTTCGACAGAAAATAGCCCAAGGAACAGGATTATTAATCAGACAAAATGAATTCAACTGGGACAGAGTCGGCCCTTTCTCCGATTACGCGTTCCTGTTTTTTTACAGCAACTGGGTATATAAACCCTGGCATAATCTATATCTGATTTGGCCCTCCAGAGAGCTAGGTTATGGCCGAGTTTACGATAATTTTCTATACACTTGAACAGGCCTGCTTTTGGCAAGAATAAGAGCAGGACTACCCAGTTATCTTTAAAGGACATGTCCAAAAGCCGTGCCTCGGTGCTTGCTCTGGATAGTACAAATCATCCACCCCCTCGGAGGGCCGACCGTGAATCCACTCTATAGTTCCGTATACGACCCACTCGGTTTGCATGGTCCCAATCAATGTCGGTCTGTTTTCTCACCAGTAAAAATAAAACTACAGCATTGGTATAATTGTCGTATGCCATTCCGTTGCTAGTTACTGGGCCTTAGTGCCCCGGGTCACATCAAATACTGTCGGAAATACGCTGGGTAACTTATATTGAGACTCGCTTAGTAGCTTAGACGGGGGAACGGGGTCTACGGAGTGCTGCATCCACAGGTGGAGGTGAAGCAGCGGCTACATTGGAATACAGTATAAATGGCCAACCTTGACCCCATTCTCACCAAATGCAGCCGAATAATAAAGGGTCTTGTGGACAGTTTCTGGGAGTAATGCATATATCGCAATTAAGGCAGGGGCCTGGTAGTCTCTACGATACCAGGCAATAAGGTGGTGGGTCTTGTCGGGGAAACTCGCCGTATGAGACGGACCGGAAGCCAAGTAAATACAGTAGTTGGGGGATACTAAAGTGGTCTTACACCTTACTGACTTTGAAGTATCCAGGTGGTCAAATTAGATTCGCATTTTAAAATTGGCCGGGCTCCTCCAACAAATAGTTGGAACGAAGAAACAAAAGGAAGAACGTGCCTCTATCAATATCTTGAGGTTTATTTTATATATAAAAAATGGGGATATGCCTTTTGTAAAAATTACATAACATTACGCAGTATTTAGGAATCGAATCGAACATGACTGTGCTTGACCGAGGCCAGGGCCACCAAGGTTGATTTGGGGATGATTTGTCGTGTCCGGGGTCGAATAGATGCCAGGGCCGAGCAGTCCCGTTGTTTAGACCGCTTATTCTTGGGTGCTCTCGAGGTCTTTGGGGCACTGCCTTCGAGTCGGGTTGATCGCCGGCTAGAGGGTGTGGGTAATTTGAGCGTGGCCAATGTCTTGCGTTGCCGCTGTCGCCGTTTAGCCGCCTGACTCCGAGGCTTTTGGGGCTCCCCCGCGGCCGGGACTAGTTTATGGGGGAAAAAGTGGCGTTCCCAGGGGATTTTAGCCTCCACTATAATACGGTCGTAGTCAATGGTGGCATCAACTATCCGCTGGGCCTCGACTTCGGGGGTGTAGTGAAGGTTGGCGGCCCGCTGGGCGCGTCCAATGAGCACGGGGCGGTGGGTGGGCCCACGGAATTCGACCGATGGCCCCAGTTGAACCGCCACCGCTTCGGAACGGGCAAAAAGGCGGAACAGGGTAGCTGGCTCCGCAGGGTCCTCAGCCATAGCCGTGGAGTCGTCCGAGTCGGTGGCAACGTCCGGAGTGGCCCTGGTGTCGTCCGCGTCACTGGGAAGGGGCTCAGGGGAGGCTATAGGTTCCGGGGCGGCAAACATGGCTCGCATACGGGCTTCGTACTCAGCGATCGCATCCCCATCGGCTTCTTCGGGATCAGAATCCCCGTGGAGTTGGGCACGGGTGATGCGCACGGTTGTTTCGGTTGGTAGGGGCATTCCGGGGATATCGTATTTTCCGAGGAAATAGAGAGGGAAATGGGGTAATAATAGACCAACGAGTGAATTAGATGGGTAAGTTATACATGGGGAAATCCAGAAATCAATCAACGGCACGGCTGTTGGGCTAAATTCCTCGTGAATTAAGGGGGTGTTTTTATTCTCAGCGCTGTCAGCCCGTTGCAGTAAGAGCCTGTAAAAAAAATCAAAAGAGCAGGGGGGGTTTTATACTGGCTCATGGAGTACCCGTCACAGCCAGCTGATATTAGTATATGCCCTGTAGTTTGAAAAGGAACGAGTAATGGAGAAGCCATGGTCCAACCTTTTACTATAACGCTTGCCGGAATCAGACGTTCACATTTCTTATTCTGGAGTCGCCCGTCTTTGCATCTGTTGGGCTGTATAGTGATAGTTCGTCGCCTCTTAGGTTCCATTCATTCAACTGTAGTTCTGACGTGGTTCGGAGCTAGCGTAGGACCCTCCCTAGGCCCAAAGGCACAACTGTTTAATATTTCAACAGATAACTGTTCCCATCCTGGTACGCCCGACCAAGAGCAACAACAGCAAACGCCTCTATTACAACAAGTTCTTTTTGGGGCCAATTCCAGTCGTAGTTTTATAAGTACTGTGCAGCAGGGTATGCCGAAAACAACCCCGGATGATCAGTCGGGGGAACCTTCGCCGAAGGCCCTTGTCATTGATTTAGCAGATTCCCCCAATAGCTCGCCACCGGCGTGGCCCGCTGTTACCGAACCTTGCCCGACTAGCGACCGACCCAAACACTCGGATATCCGTTCCTTGGATTCGACTGAAGAATACGTTTCCATTAATCTAGTATTAGCCTCCCCTCCCGGTTCACCTACCAAGGTAGACAGGGACGACTACTCCAGCCGTGAAGCCAAGCGGGTACGTTTAACCCCATCTTCGACTACCCCCCACTGTAGCCCCCGTTATACACACGGTGTAGTGCGGATGAACCATATGCCTGGCTACCCAACCGCCCACACTCTTCGCTTTTCAGATATCGTTGAGCCCCATGGGTTACAAAAAGCGGTCTTCACTTCCTTTGTGGTAGACGAAGACTGGCTGCGCAATCAACTACCCCGTCGGAGCCCTCCCATGTCCGTCTGCCTGGTCAAGAACTGGAGTGCCAAACACGGGGAACAGCCTGGTCTACATTCGGATCGGGCCACGAATACACTGGTCGTGCACCCCCCGATGTCAACCTCCGGCCTTGGTTGCTTTCATGCCAAACTCATGCTACTGTACTATCCGGGCTTTTTACGAGTGGCGGTGTGCTCGGGGAACTTGATTGCGTATGACTGGGAGGTCATGGAAAATACCATTTTTTGTCAAGATTTTGCCGTCCGATCCCCACCAACCACTGGTGCGGCCTTTTCCACCCCGACCCCTGTTGCGGCTAAAGGTAGTGCACAGCCAAGTGCCGAGCTTTACCCCCATGTCTCCGAATTTGGTGCCCAGTTGGATCGGTTTTTGAGAGACTGCTGTGTTCCCGCCAAAGTCCGAGCCACTCTAATGGACTATGATTTTCAACTAGCTAAGGTAAATCCCCCGAATATCCTTAAATTGGTACAGGCTCCCATGGTGTAGTGAATGGGTCGTAACATTTCCTTGCAGCATGGTGGGGTTTTGGTACAAAAAGCCCGAGGATTGCTATGGTCTGATGTCGCTACATGTGCGTAAATTGGCTTTTTTTTTATTAATTCATAATTCTCTCCTAATTTTCATTTTGATTCGAAATGACCGTCTCGGTCCGGACCCGTACAATTTATTTCCTCTTATTAGGCCCAGTTAGTAATGTCCGTTCCAGGTACCTATCCCAAAACCAGATGGGATTCGTATGGCCAAACCCGCCTAGCGGCCCTGATTGCTGAACAATATCCGAAAACATCCGTGGATCAGGAATCGCAGCCCACTGAAACATTGCCGCCCTATCGGGACCCGAAACAAATCCATTTCGAGTGCCAGGTAGACTTAATTGTGTAACTTAGTACCCCACCCCTCTATTATTATACATCTCCCAAATATTACAGGCAGCTCTGTGGTCTTGGCAAATCTAACTCCGGCTGCTCTGAGCTATTTTGTTCGCTTTTGCAGGCATCGTCCATCGGTAACATAGGTGGAAATTGGCTTCCCAAGTTTTTCAAGTCGCTTTGCGGACAGGTATCTGAAACTGGGCATGAGAGCAAAGCGTCCAAAGACCTCACCCAAGGTAGGTGATTTTTGACTATAGTGAAAAAGTGGTATTGGCTTACTCCAACCCCCTCCTCCCTCCATTCAGCGACTTGACTCATATCTGACCCTCAGGGAATTTTGGGGATTGTATTTGGCCGGACGGCGGCCGTTTCCACGGATCGGAATGCCAGAGCACTTCCGGATTGTTTACCCATCTCTAGATACGGTAGAGAACTCAACCTACGGCCTCCGGGGCGGCGGATCCCTGTTCCTTAGTGAATACAGCTACAAGGGCCTGGGGCAATTCCAGGCCTGTCTGGCTGACTGCCTATCCCACCGCCCGGGAAAACTGACGCACACTAAGCTCATATGGGCCCGCACCGCCCCGCGTCTACCGACGGGCTACTCGCCGACCTTCCAAGGGAAAGGGACCACTGCCAATGATCGATCACCACCCCCCGGCTGGTTTTACGCTGGTAGCCATAACTTATCGCCGGCCGCCTGGGGCACATACTGCCAATCCCGGACTCCGCCGGGTACAACCGGGGGACGGGTGGACGCGACTCAACTCCGAATCAACAATTACGAGCTTGGCGTCGTACATTTCGCGGGGGATTTCGGGATACAGGCCACCCCTATCAACTCTGCCCTAAACTGGCCTGTTCTAACCCCGCCGTACGAACCACCGCCTTTGTATAATAATGTATTTGATCCTTGGATGGCGACACGGTTCCATTAGGAACTGAGGGCTTTAGTAGGCTAATAAATATATCCGCGTCAACAGAAGGGATAGTGATCAGTAGGTATATCATGGTAAAAGAGTTATATCATCACCATCTTCGTTTGCCTTACATGGTGTCATACTGCCTCGCCAATGTAGATGTCTAGTACCAAGTATTTAAGATTTGTTCTTTCAAACAGTATACTATAGTACCTAATCTATGAGCAACTGAACTGAACCACACCCCCTTAATCGGATGGCAGTTTAAAAGTCGGGGTGAAACAGCCGATCCAGATAGACATGTAGTAAACATGTTATATTCACCAAGACCCCACGAAGAACTTGATTTGGGCAACTTATTGGGAAATGCGGTAGATAATCAATATAGCATTGTGATATAGCCCCATGAGCCTTTTGAACAATACCTGAGGCTTGAATTGTACTACAGGCAGAGCCCCCAATATACCCGCCAAAACACCCCGCCCACTTGATCTCGAAAGACCCCCCGCTCCCCATTTCGTATTTTTTTTTTGGCGGACTTTACGGCAATCTCAGCCACTCAGAAGGGGGGCAACAGGCGCCTCTTTATAGAGCAGCCGGCCTTGAATCCCAATGACCCAATTTAGTTTGGTCTTTCTCCGCCGTTTTCGGTCTTTATTAGTCATCAGTCTATTTCCTCTACGACTTACGTTGGCGTTGGCCCTTCCTTCACTTTCCTTCTAAAGACCACTACTCGCCCCTGGCTGTTCATGTGCGGTTAGTTTTCTATTCCCATTGGTCGATTCCATTTACCACCCGCCTTCCCCCCCATCCCGATAAGTCTTCCATGAAGCCTCCGGCCGCCCAGCCTCCTTCAGCGGGAACTCCGTTGGTCCCATCGGCAACGACCGGGACCTCCCCATCCCCACCCCCGCCAATACCCTTACCCCCATACTTACAGCCACTACCCCCAACGACGCAACGCCTCACTTACAAGCAGGCCATCGCCCAGGCCCGGGCCCATTCCGCAGCCTTTACAAAATTGCCCATTCCCACATGGCTCATCCCCTCCACCGTCCTCTGTACCGCCATCGAAAAGGCCACGGGGGCCACGCCGCGGATCGTATCCCATGAGGTGCTCGACGGCTGGCTTATGGTGTGCATGAGCGACGACCGGGCCCTTGATATTTTGCTCAAAACGCCCACCCCCTTTCTGGGCCGTCGGCTGCATTGGACTTCCGACCCCATCCGTCACTTCCGAACCCTGGTGCTCTTGACCCCGTCGCCGTACGTAACCTACGCCATCATCGAAACCGCCCTCAGCCACGTAGGGGAACTCCTTTCGTGCGAGCCGTATAACATTAGGTCCGAGCCTCCACAGCCCCCGGGCTCACTCGGCCGATTGTTCTCGGCTACCATTGTGCTCTTTGAGGGAAGTCCGAATCTTCCCAAATACCTGCCTACAATGGCGGGCCGGATACGCCTCTGGCTGGTTAAGTAATACATTTATATATATTCAGCATTTTCCCCATATTTTTAATCATTTATGATATTTCCATTCTCACTGTATTTCCCCACCTGTAAACTATACTAACCCTCGTATATCCAATAAACAGCTACCATTTAATATATCGACATGTACTGGCGTGCCTATTTGGCAACGCTGTATTCATCTTCAATCCGTCGAGGAAGGGGGCAGTAATTCATGGGAATCGGGTTTCCAAATCACGAATAAACCAACTATGTAAAAAATTGATGCGGGTGGGCGATAAGGTACTCGTTGTGGATCAGCGTGGCATTATGATCCTTAGCACCAGTGTAAAATTACACCGGGCCCATTGGGATTTTCCCTAATATGGCGTATATTAAGACCATTTTAACCAAACATAAGGTCCTGCATTTCTTCGGGGTTGTTTTCCTCTCGGGCTTTTTGGGCTAGCCAGTTGGGATCATCAGACGGCACTTCCTGGCGACAGGTTGGGCAGGTATTGTGCTATGAAGGCGGTAGGGGTCATGAAAACGCAATGAAGGTGGTTAAGTATATTCGGCGAGGGGTGTGTCGGCTGATTTAGCTAATCAATTAAAAATTGTCAAAGATATACCATGTTTGTATTTAAGGGGCCCTTCAGATGAAATCTAAACACTCCCAAGGATATTCCGTCAAATGCACATAATTACATACCAATTCAAGCCAAGGGACCAGACAAGTTTTGTGGAAGATGTGTCGGCAGGGCATCCTGGTGGCCGAGTCATCAACCGTGGCGGAAAATTGGTCACTGCAAACGACACAGCTGCTACCTATAAATATAGGGTTAGAAGGTAAAGGAGATGAAAAGCCCTCTGGTTGGGGGTTAAGTCAAATCAAAAGATGCGGGTAAAATTTAGATTGTCTAACATCCTATTTGCAATATTGAGATTCAACTCTTACCTTCGGGGATTGCTGAGACCTGGATCGTTGGAAGTTGTTTGATAAATTTGGCCGATGCGGGTGGGGCGCCCTTGGAGCTAAATGTCCCGCAATGGTAGTGTAAATATAAAACAGTGCATATCTACGGTTAAACCATCGCTTGGAAATACCAAGCATACTTTCATTATTCGAGTTGGATGAAATGCTGACTTGTTACAGTGTACAAATACTATACCAGAACTTACCCAGAATCTGCTTCATTCATAAGCTGGGTAATTAAATTGTCGAGGGTTTCATCGGACTCCCCGTGGTCGGGAATGCGCTGCTGAATAGCCTGGAAGAACCTATTCGGATTAAAGCGGGGGTCCAAAGCCGTTTGGCAAGATTGATACAAATACATATGAATACCAATTTAATTTAAGGGCATGGGTTAGTGAGCAAAGCTAGGCATATCAACGTATCAATTTCATTTTTTTGGTTACTGCTTGTAATTTACTATTAGGATCACCATTAAGACAAGGCCATATGGCCGGCGAGCATACTAATATGGGCACTATCATGGTGTTGCTTTAATACGCTAAACCCAATTTACTAGAAATTACCTCAAAGTCGACCCGATATCCCCCGGGGCGACCTGTTGTTGCATAGTTTCTGGGGTAGGTGCGACATTGAAAAAATCCGTCAAGTCAGGATTGTGGTTCCTCCGGCCCCCACCGAAGACAGAAGTCCGGGACTCGCTCGGTTTAATGTTGTGTTCGGCTGGGAGGGATGTAGGTAGCCGACCAAGGGGGGTGATACAACCACAGTTCGTAAGATAAGCATTGGGGTTAGAGGGGTCCGATGACTACCTTGGGTGGTAACTATACGCATCAGTATGGGAGAGGTCTGCCTGGAATCATAAGGGGCCTACCAAAGTAATCGGCCATGGCGAAAATAGAAAGAAGGTACGCGGATGAGTTGAGTTTAGACGTAAGGGCTAGGAAGGTACGGAAGAGTTTATAATAGAGGAACAAAAAACGTCGGGAAATAAACCAGGGTTCGTTCATTCAAGTATTTGGACATGGTCCCAGCTTGAGCCCATGCGATGGACAGCCCTTTCCCAGCTGCTGACTAATTACGCAGCTGCCATTCCTTATAAATAAAGAGTATTTCTAAACTCATGACGGTGTATCTCCCTTTTTATCTGACTGCGAGTTAACGATTGACTATGGCATACCCATATTTCCGTCCTTAATTGAAGGTCAATTATGCAAAATTAGTTTTCATAAAAGCCTTCAATTGTACCAAGGGATAAAAATAGAAAATAAAAAAATGCGCCCAAAGTGGGGCTCGAACCCACGACATTAAGGTTAAAAGCCTCACGCTCTACCAGCTGAGCTATCCGGGCTCTTTTTTGTGTTGTGCAATAGCAGGAGAATAGTGAAAAGGAAAGTTTAAACAGTAATAAACGTCTGGTAAAAATCGGCAAA
>JANBQC010000578.1:0-18057 GCA_027576995.1 Dimargaris cristalligena
CATCACCTTTCCCTTTTTATCACCTATCTTTTTGAATAAAGTTCAGTTTTCAAGGATTTGAGTTCAGTTCTTTATACCCCCTATATTAACTAATAAGTGTGCTTTCTGTATGCCCCTTACATATATCTGCTATAGCCTATATTAGTTAGTACTGTACCATGTACCTGCCACTAGTAGCCTGCTTAGCTAAGCCTAAGCCCTACCTACTATGAGAAGCCTATCCTCTAGACTCTTGATGGACTAAGAGTGGTAAACCTGGGTGATAGAGAGGTCAGGTTACTTCTATATCCTTAGGACAGTTGTCCCCTTTGGGCAGTTGCAGTAGTGAAATTATCAAAATTATTCAACCCTTTAAGGCAGGAGGATATATATAATGGTTTGATAATGAGCCCCCCTCAAGAACCTTTCAGCTCTATTATTTAGAGATAAGGGTGGTATGGTATCCTCTGAGAGTGGGTTATATTTATCACCAATAATGTTAGGGTAAACTGACTCACATACAATAGGAGCAGCCTCTTACCAAAAATAAAAGTAGTACTCCAAAATCTATTCGGTTGATCTCACAGGATGGGGCTGCCCTGGAGGGTGTCTTCTCTGTTACCAAATAGCCTAGGACAAGTAAGAACCACAAAGCTGAGTATGGTTTTGATGCTGCTTGATCATCTAATAGTGGATATTAATGCAGATATTAGGTACACTAAAAGATAAAGTGATTGAACATCAATGTCCGATTTTTTTTACATTACCATTTAGGATCTGTTATGGCAGGGATTAGATGAATATAACTATTTCCCGATGATCCATTAATCAAATGGGCCATTTACAACTGCTTCCAAGTGAAATGCAGCCTCTTGCACATCAGTGGCAAAGCAAGATCACTTTCTTGGTGATCCGATTATTTATAATTGGGCGTATTAGGCGTTTCAATGATAAGGCAAATCATAATACCGGGCATTACTTTCTGCCGCTAGCCAGTTACGGAATGTTCGCCTGTTATAGAATCACCGACATTACGAATGGAAGAAAGAGTGGTGATATACACTTGTTGCACATCAGGCAGCTAGAGGGAATAGGGCAGTCCCCGGCCATGTTAATGTTGCGGCGCCAGATGTGCCCGGCGACAAGCAGATGGTGCATATAGGCAGGCATCCAGCCGGACCTCCGATGGTATCTTCTCCTCCACTACCCTCGACTCATCCTGAAGGCTGTATGCGCATAAATGGTTCTTGAGTTATACCAGTATAAAAAGGAACAGTTGGCCAACCCAGAGACGGGTCCTCAGATGACTATTACTCCCATACGTTTACTTTAATTTCCTACAATCATTACATTAATCTTCATATCCTATTGGTGCCGCTAATTATAATAAAGCTATCTTCTTGAATAATCCTACACTCGCTCAATCTCGTTTATAACAGCAACTCGGAATGCAAACCTTGTCGCCCATTATATGGGCATCGCTAAATAGGAATGGATAGGCCTTCGGCACATAAGGTCGTATATTGGATTATCATCGCTGGTCACCATTCCCAGCCGATTATGGACAAGCTGGTGTTTAAAGCGGATTTGACGTTTACAATATTATGCTGTTATGAGCCAACCAACTATGGATGGGGGATAATAGTTATCCCGCGGATTGAAGCTAGTGGCCTGGCTAATGATTAATTGTGCCAACGATCGAGACCTTTTCCAATCATATTTAACCCCCACCCCCTGGCCCCCCATCGTTCTAGGCCGTATACGCTCTATTATTCCGTTCCTCAACCCGCCTCGACGTTTCCTCGCCTGTCAAACACCGTACTCCATATATATATATATATATATACAGCCACGGTATATGGTAGCCCCAGTTCTTGTTCAATACCCCACATCGCGATAAGGAAGTATCTGTTCACCAAAATGAGAGTAGTCGGTACTTACATTACGATTTTTTGGTTCGGTTCTACCAGTTTGGCTCATCCGGCCCTGTTTCCAGTTGGGAAAGACATCCTTGAAGCTCGGATTGAATTAGCCCAACGTGCCGCCGGTCCTTTCGAAACTCTACGACACTAGCACACCGTCTCCTTGGACACACCGCCCCCCATCCCTAGGGCTCCGTCACCTATCCCCAGCCACTATTAGATGTGCTCCCTTGAAGCCCACCCAATCAACGGGGGCATCTCCGGCCTCGTTCTTAAGTAAATTCGATTCCCTTGTCATTACTAATGGGAATATTTCCTTTCGAACGCCACTTAACCTTTTACAGTTAGGCCGAATTTCCCCTATATACTGCTTTTCAGTGTTATTTTTTACACCCCTGGAATTTCACCCAAAAAAATCTAGGCGGGGGTTTTTTTCTCGAAGGAAGGATTGGGTGGAGTTTCAAGTCCGTTCATTCGTTTGTTTACGTTTGGATTGTTGTACACAAAAGAGTGGTGAGTTGAAGGCCAACCCTGACCAGTTCTAAGGTATACCAAATGTCCCGTCTTCACCCCTTGGCCATCTACTAGTTTTATTACATTCTCCTATTGAATCCAGGGGATATGGTTTCCGGCGATTCGTGTGCTTGTATTATATTCAAAACATTAACCTCAACAACCCTTTTATTATTTCAGAAATCTTGTTAAACCAGCCGATTAGCCGGACCTTGCTACAACTATGCTCCGAAAGCACGGCAATCCCCGGGACTATCGACCAGAAGACTGGAGTGCCAAGCCTCCGCGGCCCATGGTCCCTAAACAGGCTCCCCATCAGCCGCCGCCGCAGCCCCTCCCTTTAACCCATTTCCAATCCCCGCTGGTGTCGCCCCAGTCCGCCGTGGCGAACCCAATTTCACCCGCTACTGTAACGGCGCCCCGAGCCCTACCCCGGGCGCAGCTCGAGCGCCAATTCAACCAATACGTCAGCGAAATCCAAAAGGTTAATTTCGAGCTTGACGATGACCCCCTAGACCCTTTTTACCGGTGTCTCCAATGGGGCCTGCAACACTTTGTCGACCCGGACGAGCAGCTCGACCGACTGTTCGCTCTCGTTGAAGAAACGTTTGACCTATTTCTAGAAGACAGTCGGTACCGCTCCGACGCCCGGTTCCTTAAAATGTGTACCACGTACAGTCGGTTTTTGATGCATTTGCCCGCATCGGAGAAGGGCGGTTTGGATAAAGCGTTGGCCATTTTCCAACACATGGCGGAACATAGTATTGGGCAGGCCCTGGCGGTTTATTACGAAGAGTACGCTGAGGTCTTGGAACGGATGGGCCGGTGGGAAGAAGCCCGGTCTGTATACGAAGAAGGCGTGCAAAGAGAGGCTAGGCCGAAGGAGCGGTTGCTACGCCGCTATGCTCAATTCTGCCAGCGGGTCGAGGGAGAACAAGCCGGCCGTACCAGTTCTAGCCAAGTAAGTCATATTCTAGTTAATTTAGGTCGGTAGGTAGATGGGTTATAGGCTGATGGTGATGTTCCGCGAGCTCATTGTATTTTTCGGCCATTAGTTTATTACTCGACAGGTCCATCGCATGCGTTTTTAGTATTTTTCAACTAATCTCTATAATATATTTGGACCACTACAGTCTTCTCCCGTACTCCAACAGTCGATGATACCTCAGAATCGCTCGACTCATGCTTCGCCTGTTCTCACAGCCCCTCCCGTGGCCAAGCCGACCAGTTCCTCCCGAATCGAACGCCTATACATCAATACTGACCTATTCTATCCCGAAGGCCAAGAAGTTTCCCTTGAGGAATACCGGGCCAGTCTTGCACGCTACGAATGGTCCTACTACTTGGATGAATCGGATACCGAGATGGAATTACCCCCCGCCAGCCCCCAGTCCTCGTTTGCTCACCCTGACCTTCCTCCGCGGATGGTTCACGACAATCATGATATTACAGCTCAATTAGACGCTCTCGACATTTTAGAAATGCCACCGAGTACCCGCAAAATTATGGTCCACCAAACCCCGATCCAATACCGAGTACCTCTACACGATGATACTGATGACCGAACTCCGTTTGCGCGCCGGACCTCGGCATCCGCCCTAGCTCAGAATGCCCAAGCTAAACCGGCCCCGAAGCTAGTATCATCACCGACAATCAACACTAAAGCGGCCGAAGCCGAAATGATTGAAATTTGGAACCAGCCCCTAAAATGCGACGAGTCCGAAGATGACGCTCTGTATGACGACCGTGGTGAGGATGGAGGAGCTGTTTCCCCATCACGATCTGGGCCCGGGCCAGCAGCCCGCGTGGCTTTTACCCCCCATTCTAACCCCATGGACTATAACGACGAAAATGCGGCACAGCTAAGATCGGCGGCCCGACCTTTTGCTGGGGCAAGTAAAGCCGCACCCCTCCATTACCCCACCGGCTCGTCATCGTCGTCATCCGATAACGACGAGGGAATTGATTCCGCCACCGCCGCTACCGCAGCGTCCTCGTCTTTTCGGGGACCACCTGCTTCCCAAAGCAAACCGATGAAAATGGCCATTTTCTGTGATCAGCCTACTCCCCAACCTACCCCCTCGGCCCCTTCCGCGTTTAGCCGATCGTCCATCATGACCCCTGGCGGTGGGGGGTCGAGTGGTACCAGCGGCTCCCATTCCGCCGCCCGGGGTTTCGGGACCCCGGCCAGTGTACTCCAACCTAAATCAGCGGCCCATGCCTTTGGGTCCAGTAGTAGTACCCGGCCCCAGCCGGACCCGACCCCACTTAATCGCAAACACTCCCATTTTGCCATTTTTCGGGACGAGGTGATTCACACTAAATCAGTGGATGCTCCGCCATCCTACCCGTCGTCCAGTTGGAGGGGCTCAGCCTTAGGCTTGGGCTCAGGCTCCGTGCCCGACTTTGACGGCGATGACACATTGGATCACCTGGGCTACGGTGGCAGTAACGGAATACCCGGCCCTAGTTTCCACGAAACTACCGTGTCAACTATTAGGCCCGTCCAGTCTGCAGATTCGACCGGTTCATTCCGGGCTAATCTGTCGGAATTCGACTATAGTATGGATGTCCCCGAAGATACGACCTGGCCCCATCCGCCATCCGCCATGGATTGGGGCGCCGAATTCCAACGACCCCCGGGGGGCGCTGAGGGTTCCGTACCCCCTATGGCCCGTACCGCCGCCCCGGGTACTACTATCACGGCTACCACCAGTACGGATCCACCCACCGCCGCAACCCCACTGGCGAGTTGGGTGGACAGCGCAGTTCAAGCGGTGCGCTCGGTTCTGCCCGCTTTACCCGACTTCCACGGTTACCCTACCGAAATGTGCAACCAAACGGCATATATCCAAAAGCTGTGTCGTAAACGGGGCAAGCGGTTCGCGCGCGGCGGCGGTGGCGGTGTGAATGGTGGCGATGATGCCACCGTCACCCTAACGCGCACCCGCTTCGACCAAGACGATTTGAGCATGAACACCGAAATGCTCGGTCAGGCCTTGGGTATGGTCGACTTAGGACCCCACCAGTATACGATCGAAACCAAATTGGGGGAAGGGGGGGATGCGGTAGTGTATTTGGTGACGGACCTACAGGTAGTAGAAGCCATGGACTGGGGAGACCACGGAACGGCCATGGGATCCTCCCATTCGTACCTCCAGTCCTCGGGCTCAGGGACTGCCACTTCACCCGGGGCCGGCAGTATTTATCGGGCTCTGAAGGTCGAAACTGGAGGTACCCCTTGGGAGTTTTACATTTTGCACCAAATCCGCCAGCGCGTTAGCGCTCCCCTCAACGCCTCCCTCGTGGCCCCTCTCAGCTGCTACCATTTCCGCGACGAAACGTATTTGCTGACCCCTTACTACGGACACGGTAATTTGGTCGATGCCATTAACGCCTGGCGCGCCGATCCCCAGTCGTTACCTGGATTACCACCCGCTGCGTTTGACGCCTTAGCCACCGCCCGTGGTGGGGGATCCGGGGTCGACACTCCCGGATT
Organism: Dimargaris cristalligena; assembly: GCA_027576995.1. Classification (NCBI taxonomy): domain Eukaryota; kingdom Fungi; phylum Kickxellomycota; class Dimargaritomycetes; order Dimargaritales; family Dimargaritaceae; genus Dimargaris; species Dimargaris cristalligena. The sequence goes on from JANBQC010000578.1 coordinate 5,914, forward strand.
GGACGAAATGTTGGCCATTTATTTTACGGTGGAACTTCTGCGTACCGTGGAGGCCCTCCATGAAGCCAACCTGGTGCACACGGACCTGAAACTCGATAACGCCATGCTGCGGTTTGATGGACCTGCAGGGCCGGGGACGGGTGGTACGTTGGGTGGTCACGGCTCCGGCGTGGAATTGGCCACCCCGTACCGGTCAATGGGTGGTACACCCGGCCTGGGACCGGTGGGTGGCCAGCGTTGGAACGCCCAGTATTCGCCACACGGAAAAGAAGGGTGGGGCGATAAGGGGATCTGTCTCATTGATTTCGGTCGGGCCCTCGATTTGACGTGCGTGCCGGACCGGTGGCCCAATGGTGGGGGTGGTGGTCCCGGTGAGGGTAGGCCGGGAACGGGCGGTGGGGTGGCCCTCACTAGTCAAGAGTGTGGTCAATTTCACACCGTCTTTCAACGACACTACATGTCCGCCGGTGGTGGTAGTGGCGGTTCGGGCTTGACCATGGGTGGCAACGGCGGCAGTGAAGGCCCCCGAGTTCGTGGGCAACCTTCCCCTCGTCTCGCTGGATCCGACCGCGGCAATCGATCCCGGTCCCGGTCCGGATCCCGGTCAAAATCCCGGAATCGGTCGGGCAGTGGTGGAAGTGGAGGGGCGGGGCTTCCAACCGATCGGGGGGAATTCTCTAACCTGGATATCTATAGTCGGATTCGCCGGTTACGGCGGGAAGCCAGTGGGCCTAGTAGTAGTAGTAATCATGGTGGAGAATCAAGTGAGGATTCCGCTGGCTCGGGTGGCGGCGGGGACCCATCCCCGGATTGGGTGTTCCAACTCGACTATGTGGGTCTGGCTGGGATTGTCCACGGTTTACTGTTCGGCAAATATCTAGAACGGCTCCAACTGCAACCATCCGAATTCATTGACCCCCAGGCGCCTAATTCCGCCCCGTTCCAGCTTGTAATGCCCACCAACGCGGCGCTCAAACGGTATTGGCAGGTGTCGCTCTGGACCGACCTGTTCCAATTCTTACTCAATCCCCAGATTGTAGGTCCGCAACTGCTGAATCGGCGGACTACCGGCCAATACCCCTTCGGAAATGGTATCGCTACCGCCGGTAGGCCAATGAGTGGTGCGGGAACCCGGCCGGCGTCACCTTCGGCTACCCACTGGTCCCGGGCAGATGGCGTGAAATGTATGACTCTTTTACGGCGACAGTTTGAACAATTCTTAATCGGCAACTCCCACAAAACTAACCGGAACTTGAAAACGCTATTGAAACAACTAAACTTCCGCGTGCACGAATACTTGAAGCAGAAAATGGTGCAGTAAATAAATAGACAGGTTTAATTTACGTTGTCCCGTTCCCATATCACTCCATCCTACCTAATCCCCAATTATTATTAACACCGGGTTATCAGTCGCTACCTTAGTTCGACTTCTCTTTTATTTTTATATTTCGTTGTACGCTACCATTCCCAAGATATTCACATGCACATAAATACTAAACATACCCCCTTCTATTGACTAGTTTCGCTATAAAACACAGATTAATGTTGGGCTCCGGGGAATGGCGATGTTTATATAACCCAAACACTCACTATTGGCATTTTACCTTAACTACAGAGTAAAGTCATAGTTAGCGGCTTGGGCGGGTTCCGGTTGGTTTTGGAATATATCTCCCCCTTCCCTGATGGGGTCTTCCACCAGTGGGTGGTGGATTATTTAACGGACGGGCCCCTAGTCCCAGCTGGTGCGGTCGCCCTTCAATATCCGGAATAACCACGGCTCCCTTATGGCGGTCCCGCCCAATCGCTTCGCCCTCTTTCCAATTCATACCGCGTAACAGGGCCAGGGCGAAATCATCGCGGGACAAGCTCTGGTATTCGTCTAGTGTGGCTTCTTCGGGGGGCGGAGACGAGCTAGTACCACTCTCGGCTTCGGAATTGGTTTCGTGGTCTTCATTGTTTTGGCGAGTCGAGGTGGCCGTATTCTGATCCCCCCGGCCCCTGCGCGTACGCCGGGACGATGCTGTTACGGATAGGGTTATCCGAACATCGGCAGCGGTACCCGACGGGGCATCCGAGCCGGCAGCTTCCGCATCTAATATAAGTTGGCGGGCGGCTTCAGCGTCTAAATCGTCCGGGGGTGAAATGAAAACATTGTCATTTTCGGCTGATGTGGGAGCGGGTATCGAGGCGGGTGGCGGTGATGATGATGGCAACGACTCTTCTGTAGTATCCACCGAGGCGGGTGGACTGGAAACTTTGGAAACTGAAGGCTTTAAATGAATGAGCCCGTATTTTTTAGGCTCATCGCTCCCTCCCAATCGGCTAGGGGCAGTCGTGGGGGCAGTGCCGTCGCCACTGCTATTCCCATTTTCCTTGGCAGCCGCCGCCACCGCCGTTTCTTCCTCCTTACGCTTCGGTCTTTTGCGTCGTCTCCAGTCGTCACTTTTGGGTAGTGGAATCACCAAGGGGCCCACTTGGACAGGTCGATCCCGTAGTTCCAGCTGGCCCGCTTCATCCACCCCCGTCAGGTACTCGACTTTTTCCTTGGCTAGATCGCCACTGGTCCCATTCCCAAACGCAGAAGCTACGGAAGAGCCGGCGGTCTTCTTGGCCCCAACTGCGTTGGGGGTCTTGAAGCCCTTGCGACCTTTGGCCGCGGCTAAGCTAAAGGTGACCAAAACAGGGGGGCTGGCTGGGGTGGCTGGGTTTGAAGAAACAGTGGTCGGAGTTGTGGCCGAGGGCGACGGTTCGGCGCGGGTAGCCGGGTTGAAAGATAGTGTCGTTTTGGGCTTCTGTTGGTACTTTTTCATGGTAAGAGGCGGGCGGCTGAACTAGGGTAAGTGGGGGTTATGGCCTCTAATGGGCAGGGTTCAACTACTGAACAAGGTATATCTAGAGTTTTAGAAATGGTCACTAAGTAATGGGTAATTGGTAGTAGAGAACCTCTAAATGAGAGGGGCGTACTGTACAGGTTAGTTGGAGAACTCCTAGGGCTATAGCATGGACCAATGAATGAATGAATGAATGAGTTTAGTACAAACTTAAATGGCTAGAACGAAACAACCAGCCGCTCGCTTGTGGCGGCATCAACGCTCGACGACTAGAACAGGAAACTTTCACAAAATGTTTTTTGTTTAGCTGGGATAGGCGAACCAGGCTTTACATTCCGTTCTGCCGTTGCTACTGTTCAATTTCCGACCATTGTTATTTTATTTCTCTACCTCGTCTCGAATTGAACCGTTTCCCCAATGAGTTTAATGGTTTCACCTCCCCTACCCCTCGCAGTGGTCACTCGGTTTCCCCATTTCTCTAAGCTATGGTCCGAGGTACAGACCATACTACTACCGCCTTCAGAAGCCCCCAACCCTTTGGAAGTAAGTCTCCGTCCACACACCACCAGCCTAATATCGATCAATAGTAATCCCCCCCCCAAAAAAAAACCATCCGCTTGGTGGTTTGGCTGTATTCAATGGAAATGGAACTGATAACCACCTCTAATACATGGCATTGTTCTGGGCTTCGTACTGCCCATACTATTTGGATCCACAGGCGGAACTGTTGACCAACCGCACCAAGTGCCTTGAAGTCCGGCTAGCCTACGAGACGATATGTCAGACTGTTGAGCAAAAAGTGGCTCAAGGTTCGCTTCCCGGGACCATTCTGGTAAGTGGTTTACACGAGACTTAGCCCATTCACCCCCCCCTCCCCATTCGAGAACGGTGCTTTATTGTAAGAGATACCACCGTAGCCGACTGCTTGATCCATACTTTAACAAATGAATAACTTCCTATCGCTTCTACTACCGGGGGTTTCCGTAGACTATTGTCAATCGTGAACGGGCCTATTGTCACCGCATCCTTTCCGAGTCGGACTGTTCCCAACTCCCGTTTGGTCTAGAATCGGCTACACCGGAATCGTTGGTCCTACCTTTGGTAAGTGTTTGACTGACGGTAGAATCTGTCTACTATCCCTCCCTCTTAATTGCCGTTCTTTGGAAATGGCCGCTGCATAATTAGATGCGATCTTTCCTCCGATTCCTCACTACCTGTATCGTACTCTATTACAAAAATTTACACCTTTGATTGCAATTATAGAATACACGGCCGGTTATATTCGAGGAATGCGAGAAGCAATTAAATGTCATTTTGGAAACTGTCGAGCGGTGTATTCCTGGTTCCTCAAGGGCAGCCGTTCCAGGTATAGACATTGACCATATATGTAATCTCCCTTTTATTTTATAAAAGCAGCCCTTGTATGAACCAGCCAGCAGCTATTCTGATTTGTTCAGACCTCTCTTACTCACCGTATTATTCATTGAACGAGTTTGCCTGAGAATTGACTATATCCTATACCATTATGTATGCACTGACATGGCGTCGACATTCAATATTACACGACAAGATGATTCTACTTTCCAGGATACCGTCGAATTGCTGATCCAACAGAACCGGCATGACCAACAGCGATTGCAAAATGCCCAGAAACAGCTACTAGACGACTACGCGGAATGCTTTGAGGTGGGTTTTCGCTTTCATAGTTGTAGAGTGGACTCCGTTGTCGAGGAATGATTTGTATTGGCTATTTTACTATTAGCTGTAATTTATCATCAACGAACGCTATACAATGGGAATGCCACTTTACATGCCAGTATGTACTGGGGCTTCTGTGCTTTTAAAAATTACGTTTATTATTTCCCTAATTATGGCCGTCCTTACCTGATACTTCTGTATTTAACCCTTCTTCCCCAATATATACAATCGCAGATTGCCCAAGCGGTGCTGAGTGAGTTATGGACTGCATCAGTCGACTTTCTGTTTCACCACGAGTCCGGTGTAGCTGATGCATTCACGCAGTACTTTGACTGTATAATTGAGAATATGTGTCTCAAACTCAAGTAAGTCCAGCGGGGTGTATTTTTGACCTCGTTTAGTGCCTAACCAATCACACTGAAAGGAATGGTGGACTGACATTGGTCACTGTAATTACAGTATCTCTGGGGACTCACTCTAATGGTTGTTATGGTTGCTTAAATGTACTATTAGAATTATGCGCTACGAAGGACTTATCCTCTGGTACAGCCCCGATACCATGAGCGCGTTGGGCACATTAAGGTAGAAAGGGATATCCCCGTAAATTTGCGGGCTACGATTTCCGAAGGACTGTGCCGGATTTCCCAGCCTGATCTACGCTAGGTTGGGCTTACTTCGGCCAACTACTTGGGTCAACATTACCAACCAAACCTGGACATTGGAGTTTAAACCACAGGCCTCATTCAGAAATCGATGTATTTCGTATGCCATATCATGTTTGCCTCTATACGTAGACACTGTCTAGATGAACGCGAAAAGGCGCTGCTGGGCAAACTGAGTGACGTGGGTGAACACTTACTCAAATACCAGCACGCCGGGCCCGAGTATGAAAAACTGGCCGAGGCGTACCGGCAGATTATGGAGTCTACGCGACAAGTCCAGGAGGATATCCGGCGGATTCAAAGTTAAAAAAAAAATTAAGCACCTACTATTGACATCAGTGTCCCCCCAACCGACTATAGCGGTATACCCAATGAACCAAAATTACATTTATTTAACAATTGAAAGATGCGGTGGTAGTGGCATGAAGTTGGTTCACACATACGGCCGCGGGGCTCACGTGGTTACAGTGACGAGTAACTTAGTATGAGGGACAGGCCGTGCTTTAAAAGTTAATCATTCCCGGACATGGAGTGCGCGAGCGGAGCAGGGTGTTCTAATACTCTATGCGGTAGTGGCGGCGGCAATTTCGGGGAAACAGTCCTTCAGGGTTTTACCATGCTTGTTCTCGGCATGTTCGGCCAGGGCTCTCGCATTGGCGGTCTGGAGAAAGGTCTGGCGACACACCATACAAATGATGGATTTGGCGGCCTCGTTCTTCTTGAGCTGGCTGTTGGGGGCTTTTCCACCTTTGGCGTTGCGTTCACGACGGTGAACAGCTTTTTGTCCCTGTGCGCATGTATGTATGATTTTGAGTAGGGCCACCGGGGAATGTATAGTAAAATAACAAAAAGAAGGGGTCAGAGAATGGCAAGGGTAGACCTTAGAAAGAGAATTTTTTTAGGGTCTGGGCAGGTGCAGCGAGGCGGTCGAAGTTCGCTGGTACGGACGGCTGGAAGAAGTCACTTACGTTACCCATGGCTGTGTGGAGGGGTGTTTGAGAGGTTCGAGAGAAACGGGATTCCAAAGTGGCCGGATGAGCGGCAATCAAGTCAAAAGAAAATTCAATACGGTAAAAAAAAACTGGAGAGAAGGAGGAAGAGGGTGAAAGGGACATGAGTATAGGACTCCGGTCACTTTCCCCTGACTAAAGAAGCCGCCGTTCCCCCACTAGCCTGGTTCTCGAGAGCTTTTGGCCCCCTTGGTTGAGAATTGGCCAGTTTTTACAGATAACCCTGGGCGATGGGAGAATATAGCGGGAGGGACTGCAGAAATTATGATTGCGGTGCTATATTTTTTCACCCATGAATCTAAAGTGGTCCTACGCTATTATATCTCTTGGTAGAAGGGAATTGAATCCTTCGCCCCACTCAACATAGGCCGTAACTTACAGGATGCCACAAAAGCCAGAGTAGCAATTATCCATTGAGGGAGCTAACTGTAGGGCTGTCCAAGAAGGCGGAGTATTCCAATATCTAGACACAGGGCCCGCATGAAACAAGCTATACTCTTCCCTCACATTCCCTACCTACTCTGATCGCCAGTCAAGCAAAGCGATTCTCCCTCTTACCCCAATCAACTTCACTGCATTCACCAATTTATTACCCAATTCCTCATCACTGCCTTCTATTTAAGCTTCGCCGAATATATTCTCCCCAACAATGTGGCATTTACATAGGCTACCAGCCACCCCTACTTTGACTCGGCTCGGATTGCCCCGCCAATCCAAGAGAGTCCTATCACTATTGACCCAGCCTTCTTCATACCCGACGACCTCAACCCCCCTCCTCCCCTCTCGGATCCACCCGCCGTACCGGAAGCCAGGCTGTTCGCTTCCCTGGTCTTCCCCCCTCTCCCTCCACCCCTACTTGGTTCAGCAGTCCCGGTCGTTTGCTTCTTCGTACGACCCCCTTGTCGATCGACTCCGGGCTGCCTTGGCCGAAGGCAGCGGCCAGGATGTCTGGCTGGCCTACATTTCGGTCCGGAATGCCCAATTGCTGTCGCAATTAGCTCCCCTCGATTTCAATTTGGTGGCCCAAAGCCAGCTCAGCTTAGTTCCCTCCGGCCAGCCGTCGGAGCAGCCGGGTTCCGAAGCGTCTACCCGGAATTTGCCGGAGGAAGCGTCCCCGGAGGCGGACGGAGAGGGCGCCAGCAACAACAACAACAACCTGGCCGCCTCCACCGAGGATGCTAGCAAAATCAATGCCGTCCTGCAACCCCCGTCCCCACTCGTTACCGACTTGATCAGCCCTTCGCTACGGGCCCGGATACGCAGCCTGTGTCGGGATTGGCTCGTGGAGTCTGGTTTGCCGTGGGCCCAGCCTCGTCTAAGCAGTTCCGAAGATGGGTCAATGGCCCCTGATGCGTCTTCACTGACTGCCTCTAAATCCACCCACCCGATTAAGCAATCCGATATAGAAGGACACGAGGCCGAGATATACCAGCCGATATTAAAGGTCTACGCCTCTATTGGTGAGGCCGACGAGGCCCACCATCTGGTCCAGTCAGTAGCTGTCCATGGGCTGGCCGTCTCCGTCGATGACGTGGGCCAGACCATTAGGGCCTACCGTAGTGCAGGTAATCTTCAAGGAGCCGTCGACTTTTTCCTGGAGGCGGTCAATTCTTGGTCCGTAAAGCCGACCCCCGATACTATAGCCCAAATTCTCGATATTGCTCTCGATCGCCGGGACCTAGAGGCGCTCCAGGCTACCTACTATACCCTATCGGGCCAGGGATACTCCCCATCCGCGGGATATATGGGCATCCTCGCTCAAGCGGCGGCCCGTGCCCGCAATCGATCCTTCGTAGACCAATTATTCGCCGACCTACAGGCTCGGTCTCCGAATTACAGTGATGAGGTCGGATCGGCCTTCATTGCGGCGTTTGGCCAGCTCCGGGACGCGGACCAGGTGGGTGCCATTTTCGACGTACTGCAACGCCGGGATCCCGCCAAGGTATCGGGGGACCTTTACGGAATCGTGATTAATGCCTTCACCGAGTGCCGCCGGTTCGACCAGGTGGATCGGGTGTATGCGGCTCTTAGCAGCAGTGGGGTGGTCCCGGGAGTGTTTGTGAACAATAACCTAATGAAGGCCGCCTTTGCCCGGGGCGACCTGAAGACGGCCATGGGCATTTACCACGAACTTGCCGCCAAGGCCCTCCAGCCCGACCAATACCCCGCCTTCCAGCTCCCCACCCCGCACACTTACAGTATCGTTATTTCCGGGCTCTGCCAGGGTGGGCAAGTAAAAGAAGCCGATGCTATCTTAACGGAGATGATGGAATCGGGCCAGGCCCCGATGCGCCACATGGTCAACCAGGTCATGGGCCGTCACTTACGGGAGAAGCACTACGCCCAAGTCATCCATTGGTTCCAGCGCATGGTCGACGCGGGCATCGAGGTGAATAATTATACGGCCCATATTGTGATGAGTGCCTACATCAACAGCGGCGATGCTGAGGAAGCAGCGAAGCTGTTCCAAATTTTCGTGGATGGCGGTCTCCAGCCCAACATTTACACGTACACGACGGCCCTCCGGGCCTTCACCAAGGTGGGCTACATGGGCCGGGCGTTGGCGCTGTTTGAGGAAATGATTGGGGTCCGCGTGTACCCGAACCTCTATAGCTACACCACGATGATCAAGGGGTACGCCCTGGAGGGTGACGTAAAAGGAATCCGGTTGATGCACCGACTATTCAACCTGGACCTGCACAATGAGCCCAGTAGCGTGTTATATAATGCTTTAATGGACGCCTACAATCTGGTGGAGGAGCCCCTGGATGCGTTCCAAATGTGGAGTCTGATGCGCCTCAACGACATGCCCGTGACCAACGCCACGGTCTCGATTGCTATTGACACGTGTGGGTTTACGGGTTACATGATCTATATCCCGGGGGTGCTCCAACGCGCCGCGGAACAGGGTCTCGTACTCAACGCTAATAACTTCACGTCCCTGCTCGAAGCGTATTTCCGCCAAGGGGCCCTGACTAATGCGATTGATGTGCTGCTCATCGATATGGTCGAAATGAAACGTACGGTAGCACCGGATGCGAAATTCATGGCGACGTTGCTGAGATTTTTGGCGTCGTTCGGGCGACTCAAGGCCGAACTGCCCCGGTTGGACGCCTGCATTAAGGAACACTTCCCCCAGATGCTGCCCCGGTGGGAACATCTGCGGGAGGCCCAGCTGGTGGCACCGCCCCCGGAACCGGCGGTGGACCCGACTATGGATCCCAATTCGCGGTCGTATAATCCACTTAAGATGCTTTAGGCTTTTGGTATACACCGATAATACATGTACTCGATATGAAGGGACTGTGGTTTTAATGTCAATAAAATAGGAGCGGATCATCATGTGCCACAGGGTTACAATAGTACGGTATGAATGAGGGGGGGGGGTAGTATTTGGCTAGGCGCTCTGGGGATCGCCCATTAATCTAGCCCCAACTTTGAAGGCCAGTGTAGTGAGCTGCAATGCCCTTAAATTGCGACTGCTCCTTTTGAGTAACGAAGCGGGCAGTTCCTGGGTGTGCAGTGTTTACATCATGCGCATTTATTTTATTGGGGCGGGTGGAGCTGTTGTCCATAGGCATAGGTGGGGAGATGATTTTCACATGAATCCCCGGGGGTATCACCCACAAACCGGCCAGAGCCAATAGGACGTGGGCCGGGCTGCGGCTTAACGAAACCCATATAAGAGTCTCACTCATTACTTGCTTGTTCACGGTTATTGCTTTCTCTGGTCAATTTGCTGGCCACAAGTGCAAAATAGCGTGGCATGTATTTTATGGGTGGGATGGTTCATTGAATGCAAACCCCAAATAATCAATAATGATGATAATAATAGTAAGAGTCACCCTCTGAACCAGGCCATATAAGTTGGGTAAACATACTTACTGTTGGGTACGCTCCTCACCCATAGGCAGTAGGGAGGAGATTTCACGCTTCCAACGCTGTTGTCACGTTCATTTAAGCGTGAAAATGGGTGTGTGTGCATATTATATAGGGGAGTTGAAGATGCCCGTGAATTTCAACCTCTCCCCATGCTTATTCGTGGCCCGTGATAGTCACTGATGCCACTCTCTTCTCTACTATTCACACTACACATTAATATCATTACTCTACTGTTCCCTCCCTCGCCGAGTCAGGTTTCACCCGACACCATCCCTCCTCCGGCCCACCACTCCCTACGCCCACTCACTCACACTCCCTCTCGTTCTGTTCCCTCTCCCTGCTCTTCTTTCTTACTTTTCGTTTATTCGGCTTATTTCATTCTCCTTCATTCCTACTGCACCTAGTACATCTCTTTTTGACCTTTGTCCTGTCCGGTCATTCAGCCACCCCTTCTCCTATTTGCCCTCTTCCTCACCCTAGTATTAGCATAGGCGTTACCATGAGTCCTATCCTCACCACCTCTACCGGCTGCCCGGTCGACAACAACCAGACCAGCTTGACCGCTGGTCCCCGTGGTCCCATGTACGTACTTCTCTCTACCAAACCGACCAAATACACGCATATACTTACCTTGTTAGGGGGATCTTTACTTTGGCCACGGCCAATATGTGACTGCTGCCCTCCCCCCGCCTACAGCAGCACTGGCTGTTAGTAGCATAAACTTTGCGTCATACTACCACTGGCCGGGAGAAAACTCTAACGCCTCGGTCTCCGCCTGGCCCTAGAGTATTCACTTTTGGCTTCGGTGCCTTTTATTTAGCCCCAATATGGCCCAGTGAGCCGAGGCTTTCGATCGATATATTCCCCTATGCCGGTCTATACTAATTCGACCCTATATAACTATAATAATAATAATGTATACCCTCTATACCCAACAGTATGATCTCCGACACCGCCCTGATTGATAAGCTGTCGCATTTTGACCGCGAGCGTATCCCTGAGCGCGTGGTGCACGCCAAGGGCGCCGGTGCCCATGGTTACTTCGAAGTGACCAAGGACATTAGCCACCTCACCCGCGCCAAATTCCTCAGCACCGTGGGCAAGCGTACCCCCATGTTCGCCCGCTTCTCCACTGTCGGTGGCGAGAGCGGCTCGGCCGATACCGCCCGTGATCCCCGTGGTTTCGCCCTCAAGTTCTACACCGAGGAGGGAAACTACGACATGGTCGGTAACAACACCCCCATTTTCTTCGTGCGCGACCCCATCAAGTTCCCCGATTTCATCCACACCCAGAAGCGTAACCCCCGGACCCACTTGAAGGATCTCGACATGGTTTGGGACTTTTTCAGCCTGGTCCCCGAGTCTCTGCACCAGGCCACCATCCTCTTCTCCAACCGGGGTACTCCCGACGGTTTCCGCCACATGCACGGCTACAGCAGCCACACCTTCAAGCTGGTCGACAACCACGGCAAGTTCCGCTACTTCAAGTGGCACTTCCGCACCAACCAGGGGGTCAAGAACCTGGCCGCTCAGCGGGCCGCCCAGCTCGAGGGTGAGAACCCCGACTATGCTACCCAGGACCTATTCAATGCCATCGCTGACAATAACTTCCCCAGCTGGACCGCCTACATTCAGGTCATGGAGCCCGAACAGGCCAAGAAGTTCCGCTACGACATCTTTGACGTCACCAAGGTGTGGTCCCAAAAGGAGTACCCCCTGATGGAAGTGGGCAAGTTTACTCTCAACCGCAACCCCGAGAACTACTTCGCCGAAGTTGAGCAGGCTGCCTTCTCCCCCGGCAATCTGGTGCCCGGCATTGACGCCTCCTTCGACCGTATGCTCCAGGGCCGCCTGTTCTCTTACCCCGATACCCACCGCCACCGCCTGGGCCCCAACTTCAACCAGATCCCCATCAACGTGCCCCAGAACGCCAAGGTGGCCAACCACCAGCGGGACGGCGCCATGACCGTCAACGACAATGGATGCAGTATGCCCAACTACGAACCCAACAGCTTCGGCGGGCCCTACCAGAACAACGAGCTGGGGGTCAGTTACTCCCTG
>JANBQC010000580.1:0-17957 GCA_027576995.1 Dimargaris cristalligena
GGGGTGCATCACAGTCAAGGGTATAAAATATAATAATAGAAAAAACAATATAATAATGAAAATGGAGGAAAAATAACCAGACTTGTCAGGGGCAGGGGCAGGGGGGGCTCATTCACTTGTCAGGGGCATACTTCCAATAAGTGCGAAAAATAGATAAAAAATAAAAGTAGGTAAAAAATGTGGCAAGTTTACCATAAGGGAGTTGTCATTTCCAAGTGGTAGGGTTATTGGGTATAGGCATCTATTATTAATAATTCATTTTAAAAAAACTTATTATATTAATAGAGGGGAAAGAAAAAAAACCCCTGATAGTATTACTTTCCCCAAAGTAGAAAGGAAAAATTTTCACAAGAAAATTTGTTTCACTATCTTTCTCCTTCTTTTATTCCTTCCCACCAGCAGACCCTAATTAGCTTATTCTATTTTTACTATCAAAATTATTATCTGTCATGTTTCTATATACATGTGCATAATGACTTTCGGTTATTATAGACTGTGGACTTGTCTATTGTGCGAAATATGTATCACCAGTACAATAACAAACGTCGATGGCATCTATTAATGATAATGAAGTCCTTAAACTAAAACAAAGCGAACAGCAAATGCAACATCCTATAATTAGCCGTAGAGGAATATAGTAAGGCATTGGCAAATGAATGGAGGCGACCCTGATCTACTAAAACGGCCAAATAGCGTTGCCGAGTTGGTTAGATAAAGACCCCCTGTAAACCCATCGTTGGATAAGCTATTCAATAACTAACACTGTACACTCACAACCCCATACTTAGACTCCGGCATCCGTAAAAGCTTTGGTTCATACCAAGGAAAGATGGAAATACAACGACTCCCCCGATTAGTATATTTATTAACTAGGACTTGCGGGAGGTATGTTTGAAATTTTTAAACAAGGAACTACCGCCATCCTCGACATACTTTTCCAGGCGACCGGTGTCCACGTGGTGTACTTTCATATCACGGTCCCGATCGAAGCGATCGCGCTTGCTGTGTTTGGATTTCCTCTGTTCACGGGCCATAGTTTCACGGTGCTCTTCCATTAGAGATTTGGTGCGAGTAGCCTCCTATATAAACAACATGGGGACACGATTAATCATTAGACACCAAGGTTTACAGTAATAAAAGTCTGGTGGATGGATAGCGGGGACCTCTCTGGATTACGCAACGCTCTTTAACCACCTACCTTGTATTCGCCATACTGTGGTCCGGACACCTGCGAATCAGTGGGCCGTTTGGTGCCCCGGAGTTGAGCCTGGCGACTAGACTGTATCGAGGGAAGATTAATGACAGAGAGTCGGCAATAGCTATAAATGAATAGTTGGTCAGATTCGAATGCGTTAATTTGAAATCCAGTCCAAGGGAGGCGGGTGGTGGGGCCGCACCCCTTGACCATTGTGGCACAGCTATAGTCGGACTGCTTACCCTCTGGTCGCCGGTGGCCGATGGTTTTCCGAGAATCTGTGTCCAGGTGGGGTCTAGTTCAGTAGAGGCGGCACGGCCCTGTTGGAACTGGCGGTTCTTAATTTGGAGTGGATCTAGAGGAAGGGGAGGCAATTAGGGCTCGTTGTTCGAGTCAGCGGCAGGGTTTAGTGCGAGGGACCATTCCAACAAATAGCAACGGGCGGGGATCGGACGTCCGCCAAACGATAGAGAGGATTTAAAATTACCAGTTGGGATTTTGGACGTGGGGGGAACTAGCATCCATTCGCCTCGCCGGTTGGTTGCTGGCGTGTCATCGTCTGAACCGGGCTATACTCCAGGGAGTCGGGGGTGATAAATACGAATGCAAAGGCGGGATTAGCTAAGCCGACCCGGGTTTGTTTACGAAGCAGTAAGAACCGGGTCAGAGGCAGGAGACCGACAAAACGGTCTGAGGTCGCCGACTTACCTGGGGTAGCGAATGGGGGGACGGTTCCCAGGGATCTCCGTCGCTGGGACGCTCCTAGAATAACACAGGCAAGCAAATACTGGGCATGCGTGTTAGGGTGTGGAATGAGATGGGAGGGTCAGAGAGGACCAGGTCGGGGAGTAATGGACGAGTGGGCGTGGCTGGCGCGGGGTTTGTGACCTACCTGGGCGGGCCCCTTGGTCGAAGGTCGGGGCTTCGCGGGGCCAATGAGAGGGCTGCCGTCGTCGGGAGTCTCGGGGTCGGCGTATGCGGTGGTCTGGCCCAGCAGGGTGTCGAGGTTGGCCGGCATGTAAGGACCCGCCACTACCCGGGCCGGCCGTTGGGCAGTCATGTCGGGGGGCAATGGCGGACCGTAGGCCTCGTCGTCGGAACTAGAGTTGGGGCTGGGGCAAGTGGCCAGGGGTGGTGAAGGGTTCCCATTAGAGTCGGCGGTCGGCGGGGGGGATGACGGCATGTTGGGAGTCGGAGCGATATACAATTAAAAGAGGCGCTGGGCAACGGGACCAACTAATAAAAACCTATATAGATATATATATATATATAAAAAGGAACCAAAGTAAACATTAGCAAGGTATACATACATATTGAGAAAAAAAAAAGAGAGAGAGATCAGCCACACCCTACTAAGCACAAGTCAGGGGTGATGGGGACGATGCGCGCACCCTTTACGGGCAGCACCCTATACTATCCCCTGACATTTTCGAGCCGACTACAACCGGCTTAAACTGACCCCTCACCGGTCTGACCACCACTACAACGGGAATGGGAATAGGATACTAAGTGGGTATTTATTCAAATAACAGGAGAGCCGTGCGACATACATTAATCGCCGGTTGGAGCGGTTGTGCCGGGTGGCCCGTTGGCCCGACGGGTAAGTTCCGCCCGCATCGACCGGGCACGGGCCATGCGCATCCGGGTAAGGGGGGACATGGAGTTAGCGGCGGCCATGGGGCCCCCGGATGCCGACATTGGTAGCGAAGATTTCGAAGCTAGAGAGGGGATACCGCTGCGAGACGAGTGGGGCGGAGCCAGCAACGGGGTAACGAGTGACCGACACGAGGCGAGGCGGGTTTCCAGATTCTAGAGGGGCACGATAGCAAATAAAAGTAATAAATTTATAAAACAGCGGGTTTGGATTAGTCAAACAATAGTAATAGGCCACATACAGCACACACCGCCCAATACCCAAGGAAGACCGAGATAAAGGAGGGACGTACCTTGACCCGGCCCATGATATTCTGGACCATCTGGACGGGATTATCCATGCCGTCGTTGCCGGCAATGACGCTGGACGAGGAGTCGGGGTGGTGGGACCGGGAGGCCGAGGGAATCTTGGTACCGGAGCTGCCGGGGGGCGGCGTGGGGGGCAGGCCCGACCCGTTCTTGGGTTGGGCGTTGTTGTTCTGGGTGGCCTTGCGCTGGCGGCTGCGGAGCAGGTTCAGCTCCAGGTTCAGGTCTTTAAGCTCGTCCTTGAGCCGCTGGACGTCAATCATGAGCTGGTTCTTTTCCTCCAGCTCGGCCTCGAGCACCACGGTGCGCTCCAGGGCGCGGCTGTAACGGGTTTCCATGTCGCGGAGGGAGGTCCGGGCGGCGCGCTCGAAGCGCTCTAGGTCATCGTTGTCTTGCTCGAGCTCCCGGGTGCGGCTCTTGTACTTCTCCTGCTGGGACTTGACGAACTCGAGCTCACGGGTCATGGTGGAGAGGGAGTGGTTCATTTCCTTCTTGGCGTCGTAGTACTTCATTTTCCACTCCTCGGTTTCCATGATGTAGCGCTGGTTGCGGGAGGTGAGGTCCTGGCAGGTTTTTTCGAGGCGGGCCACCTCGCCCTCCAGTTCCTTCTCTAGTTCGGACGACTGCTCCTGGAATTCGAGCAGGTCCATTTCGGTGGAGTGAGCGAGGCTGCGCATTTCTTGGTACTTCTCCTTCCAGTAGGCGGCCTCGGCCTCGCTGGACGGAAACGAGGCGGGATGATCGTCGGACATGGTTCTAGTTGGGGGTTAATAGTCTTGGTTGGGCGGTGCGGGTGGTCGGCGGAGTAGCGAATAACGGGTAAGGACGTTAAGTTAGTTAGTTGGCTAGGGAATACAAAAGGGGAGAAGAGGAGGAGGGATGCAGGCATACAAAGTGAAAAGGTGGAGAAAAATAAGTCGGGTAATAAAGACAATGATAATATAATAATGAAAATAATAATACTACTACTACTAATAAGACACAGGTATATGGATAAGGGCACAACAGGTCGGGTGGGCCACCTAAAGCTCCGTCCGGGTTAGGGTTGTTATTGTTATGGATGCCAGTTATTCGGGAGTCAAATTGGTGGTGTTGGTTGGCAAAGAAGGGCAGGGCAGGATTAGGCTGTGAGATACGCTAAACTACACTTACTTTACTGTACACCGCACCACATGGGCTGCTGCTGGTCTGGTGAGCGAGAGCGTCCCAAGTCACATGATTGCTAGATTACATTAGAACCGACTGATAATGACGAAGCAATTTGGCAAAGGCATAATATAGTAATGGCGGCGCATACAGCACGCCCACCTCTCTCTACAGAATAGAGCCAAGAGAGGAAAGAAGGTCTCCTCTTTTCTCATACACACCACCACACCTTTGCTTGGTTTCTACTTTGGTCAATCCTCCCGCTTTCTTATCGTTTCTCCCCGCTTCGTTATCCAGTCCACACCCTCTATCTAACCTTAACTCACCTGCTCGCCATGGCCATCATCACCGCCCTTGTCGCTCGTGGCCCCATTATCCTCGCCGAGCATGCCACCGAGTCGGGCAACTTCAACACCGGTAAGCCGCCTTTCCCTCCCCTTGCCTCGTTTGCATGCTGCCGCCCCTCTACCCTCGCCACCGTTTTTACAAGGCCCCGACACTAAACCCCATCCCCTTCGCCCGTGGTATGCTTGTCTGCACCGCCAGTGACCCAGGCCATTCTGGAGAAGATTCCGCCCAACAATTCGAAGCTCACCTACGTCTACGACAGGTAAATTCCCCGCCGCTATTCTTCCGTCGGTGGGCTATAGCTCCCCCGGGCGGTTGTGTCCGGCCAGGGATTCCCCGTCCCCCCACCATTCAACCCTCTAAGCGTAATTAAATTAGTCATACCCATTATCCTACGGACTCCCGCCCCCTTTCCCGCCGCCCAGATACCTCTTCCACTACATCTGCCAGGATGGCATCGTGTACATGTGCATGGCCGACGACCAATTCGGTAAGTCATGATTAATTCCGAAACTAGGCCGAACCCGCCCACGCCCCTTTTCCCTTCATGTTCTCCCCCTGAACCACTCTACTCACACCGGCTGCCATTTCCCGTGATCCATTCCAACCGCCACCGTGCTCTACTAGGCCGCCGTATCCCGTTTGCCTTTCTGGAGGAAATTAAGCACCAGTTCCTGGACCAATACTCCCCCCACCAAATCGAGTCGGCCCTGGCCTACGGCATGAACGAGTTTTCGCGCACCATTGCCCGCCAAATGGAACACTTTTCCAAAAACACCCAAGTGGACAGCATCCGCCAGGTCCAGGGCGAAATCGCCCAGGTGAAGGACGTCATGGTACAAAACATTGAGCGCGTCTTGGAACGCGGCGAACGCATCGATATCCTGGTCGACAAGACCGACCACCTGAGCAACGCGGCCTTTGCCTTCCGCAAGCGCAGCACCGCCCTCAAGCGGTCCATGTGGTGGAAGAACACCAAACTAATGGCGATGCTGGTGCTGGCCATTCTGTTTATGGTTTACATGACCGTGTCCATGGCCTGCGGCTTCCCGGGCTGGGACCGCTGCGTAGGGAGTGGCAACCCCTAGTGCCCTACCCCGGTGTAGTATTGAATAGCCCACCACTTTCCTCCCCTCCCTCCCGTCTCTTAATCCCCGCTTCACTTGTACTCATAATTCACGTTTGATTTTTTTATTTGATTTAATTAGTTGCCTTTTTCCATCACACGTTCTTCACTTGCCTAGGGGAAAGGCAGAGAGGGGAGGGGGGGAGCCCCCTGGCCGACTACCCCATTCATTAATACTAAACCTACTCCAACCCCACGTTGCTTTAATAAAAAACCCACCGACTATATCCACCCCAGTCTACTCGCGTTAGCTAGTGTAGGAGCCCCCGTTGGCCCGCTGCCGCTGGAATCAGAGGTTAGCGGTCTTCACCGGATGGTCCTCGCCCCACTGGACGGCCCGTTGCAAACGGTCGTGGCCCCAGAATAGTTCGCCGTCGGCGGTAGCCAAAAACGGGGCACCGAACATCTGCCGGGTAATGGCTTCTTCGGTATTGGCCCGGACCCGCGCCCGGACCTCCGGGTGGTCCACGGCCAGTTGGTAAATCAGGGCCGGGAGGGCAGACACCGGGGTAGTGGCGGCCTGGGGGGCCAGTCGAGCCAGGTAGACACTGGTCTGCAGCAGGGGGGCGGCGGGGGGCACAAAGGCCTCGAGCAGGGCCCGCACCACCTCGGGCTGGCTGATATCCTTCTGGTCGGCGAAGAAGGCGTGGTAGACGGAGGCCACCCAGTGGGCCAGCAGCCGCTGGGAATTGCCCTGAGGCTCCAGGCAGTCGACGAGCAGGGCAGTGGCCTGGGTCACCGGCCCCGTGTTGACTGGGCCGGGCTGGGGGTGAGCGGGGTAGCCCCGGAAGGGAATCGCGGCGTAGGAGGCTTCGCGCTTTAGGTCACGGAACATGTAGGCGGCCTTGGCGGGATTGGACAAGATGGGGCCGGTGGCCTGGCCGCCGAACTTCTGGAAGACGGGTCCCAAACGTAAAGGTTTGAAGGAGACTCGCAGGGGCTGGCGGAGGGTCAGCGTCCCGGGGCCGGTCTGGCCCGATAGGGTGCGGGACAAGTACACGGCGGCCAGGTACGAGTAGGTACTATTAAACTCGAACCAAAACTGGAGCGGAGTGGCGGCGGACATATTAGGGTTAGAACAGAAGAAACCGGGATTGATTGTTATAACTAGAAAGGGGAGTTAGAGGGATATTGACTAATCCTAGCTAGAGCGACTGGGCGGGGTGGGCCCTTTTATGCCGGGAAGGGGCTAAATTGGCCCCATTGGCTTGGTAATAATCCGCCTATATCTCCAGACACCCTGAGTTGAATAATCAAATGTCACTAACAGTGGCCCCTGTCCGGCGCGTGTGAAAACGATCTAGGGGACACCCCACTGCGGCCGGGTCTCGCCTGGCCCAGTGGCGGGGGGATTTAAATGCCGCCAGCGATAATGGCAAAAGAAGGGTTTTATTTAGGAGAGGAGATCAGCGCCCCCGAGGGAATACGATAACTCTATATATATCAAATTAAAAGTGGATAAAACAGGGGCTAGTTGGTCCTCACGTCAACCACAAGGGCATGCTTTTACTGGGGAGATGACCGAGGGGGGAAGGCCACCGACGGGTGGAATTGGCGCTGGCACTCGCTGTAGGCATGGCCGATACCGAAGCCCGTTCCGGCCCACACAGGCCAAGTACGGCCTGGATATACCAAACATATGCATCGGTAAAAGTAGACCAGGCGGGAGAGAGTGAGTTAATGGCTCGATTATATAGAGGCAGAGGGGGTAGAATAATAAAATAGGGCTGAGTGCATGGTAGTGAGTGACCTGGAAGAGAGGATAGCAGCAAACTTACGGCGGAAGAGCAGAACGGAACCAACGACACCGGCGGAGAAGCCGATGCCAGCCTTGACGAGCAGATCGGCCACGCATTGGTCCCACTGAAATTGGCGAGGGGGAATTCGGCCGGTGGTATGCGTTCATGGACATGAATCAACGGCCGAAAGAGGACCAGGGTCGGCCGTATGCGCATAGAGACGATGGTGCATATAAGGAAGGATTTAGGGTGAGTTAGTCAAAGCCACTTGCGGAGGGCCGGAAGAGTACAAAGACGGGACGACGACTACACACACGCACACTTCGCCTACCTTATCATCGAGCACGCGTTCACTCGGTACGGCAGTGGCGGGTTTAGTGGACGACATGGCGTGTTAGCTATAGTTGGTTATTTTAGATAGGGTTCAATAGGGCGTTGCAGGCGACGGGTTCTAGTCTAGAATCAACGGACTGGAAGAGGAGGAGGAGAAATCGAGTCTAAAAAGGATGAATGGAAAAGGTTTAAAGAAAGGTTACTCTCTCTCTCTCTCTTACTCACACAATTGCTAATAGGGCGGGAAAGGGCCATTCCATATATTTGAGAGGGAAGGTTGGGGACAAAAAACTGGGCAGACGCTGCTGGCTGAACTCCCCCCCTCCCTGTATGCCCTTCGCACCCTATTCCCTAAATGCGGTGGATGGTACTTGGTGGGCGTTAGATTTCACCCCGCCAGCCGATGGATGATGAATTCGGCTGGGCGTCCCCATTTGCCAACCCTAACCTAATAACTCTAAGTATCTCCTCTTCCAGGCACACACGCATTCAAACCCCTTCTCCATCTTGCCCGTTTGGCCGTCCGTAACCCGCATTAGCCCATCCCTAGCCTTCGACAATTCCTAAACCCTCTAATAACTCTAACCCCTCCAGTACACCTACCTACCTATACCATGCGCGACCATTCCCACCCGTCACCGTCGCAGCCCACAAGCCGCCTCCAAAACCGTAAGTAGTCCCGTCGTCTACTAGACACTGCTGCCTTTAACTGCACTCTGTTTCCCTGGGCTCACTCTCTATCTATCGGTCTCTCACATTGTCCACCGCCTTTTAGTGTACGAAACCCAGCTGAGGAGCGCCTTCCTCGCCTTTGATCCAAACCAACAGAGCTGGGCCAATACCACGAACCTCCGGTTCCTCCTGCAGGCCTTGGAACTCCCGACCGATCCTGCCAATGTTCGCAAACTCGCAGCCGAGCTGGACCCCAAGAGGGAGGGGAAGATCCATTACCGACAATACCTAACGGTGCTGCAACCCGTCATGGCGACCAAGGATTCCCGGCACGAAGTCGCCAAGATATTCAAGCTCTTTGATCGGTCAGGGACGGGTAAAATCAGCATTGATGACCTGCAGCGAGTGGCCGTCGATTTGGACGAGACCATCCCGCAGGCCGAACTACAGGAAATGATCGATATGGCGGACCGGGACGGCGACGGTCTGGTGGACCTCAATGACTTTTTTATGATCATGCAAAAGACCCGCCTATTCTAATCCCCCGCCTGTACGATATCACCCTTTCTTATAAATCCCCGCCCCCTCCTATTAACTCTCGGGACTCAAATGGTTTCATTACATTTCTTATTTTATTATATCAGGAGAGGGCTTAGGTGGCCCATACAAAGGTGCAATAGGATTTTAGGGTTCCATAGATTTTAGGGTTATGAAGGAGTGGTTAGCTGTAGTTGGTGGATCAATGCGGCACTGATAGTAGAGTATCAGCATCCCAGACTTAGCGGGTTCACCTGAATCAGCCCAGCCCAGCCCACTTCTACCGCCGAATCCCCCGGTCCTGTACGTAAAAAAATACGAATGGAAAGGCCAGGCTTCTTTTATACGATACTGGGGATTAGAAGGCTATTAGTATACTACTACTAGAGGAGAGGCTTCACCAAACCATGCCGCATCGCGTAATTCTCTGCTGGCACTATTAGAGACATTTCCCCCCTTTAACTACTTACACCTACTACTTCTACTATACTGCCTCCGCCCCATTTATTTTATACCAACCACAACCCCCTCTCTCGCTCGTCTCCTATTAGCTCCGGGGGTGTGAATGAGAGAGAGAGAGAGAGAGACAATGTTAATAGAGTAGAATAATAGGAGGGATTCTGTCGCCCATTCATTCACTATGCTATACTATTCCTCCTATTCGCCTTTTTTCCACCAACTCTCTTCTTCTCACTACACTCTATATTACTGACTGGTCCTCCTCCCAACAAAAGGCTGTGTATGGGTTGGGTGTTGTATGTATGGTTTCCTCTCTATTCTATCCACAAGGCCCCACTACTAGACTTTCTTTCCCTTTCCCTTCTTCTCCTTTCCCTCCCCTCCCCCACGCCCAGTCCACTGTCGCTGTAATTCCCTCCCCGCACCCCCCCCATGCACCACCACCGGTAGTCCCGCCCTTGGCCGCGCTGTTCGCCCGTTTCGCATTGCCCTCCCCCTTCTTTATCTCTCTCTCTCGCTGCCCACTACACCCCAACGTTTACCCCCCTTTCTCCTCCCTCACTCGAACCCATTAAGCCATGGCGACGGCGCCGGCTGACCCTTCCTCCCCTTCCAGCCCTCCGGCTTCAACCGCCCCCCCGCCGTCGTCCGAGACCGTTGCCCTAACCTGCCTCCTCATCTCCGGCAAACGGCACACATTCCGCTTTCCCGCCGGCGCCACGATTCGCCAAACCAAGCAGCAAATTTACCAGGAATGGCCCAAAGGTAATAGAGCCCTTTAACCCCAACTCGCCCACACCATATGGGGGTTGGGTGGTTAATTAGAGGAAAACAGGAGGGCCTGGTGGTGGATTCATACCCCCACCCCAGGCATCACTCCACCGTAAATAGATAGATAGATATAAACTCACATTTTATATGCAAGCATTTCTAGGGCCTAGGGAAAATGGCATAGATTATTCTATTACCAAGCATCACTCACCCCTCCCCATATTTACATTCTACCTATATATATATATATATATATAGAATGGGAGTCCGATAAGCCCGACTCCCCGGGGTTCCTGCGGCTACTGTACCTGGGCAAGGTTCTCGAGGACCCGCGGGGCCTGGCCGATTATCAACTGCTACCCGCCCGGAAACCCACCATTGTGCATCTCACCATCAAAATGGTGGAGGACCCCGACGTACCCGGTAAGCAGCCACCCTCCCTTTTATTGGACTGTAATTAGGTGGTGGCCCGTTCGCTTCCATGCCCTACATACCCTAACACTAACCATTCTGCCAAGCTAACCCTCTGTCTAAATCTATATTTACGCCTATACATATACCCCCCTCTAGTGGATAAGCGCGACCCTGAACAAGTCCCCAAGTGCCACTGTACCATTTTCTAATTAGTTCTTTTCCCGTTTACTTAAACCATTCCGCCTGATGATTCCATTCACCCTCACGATCATCTCCGTACTCCCCTTAATTATAATTAGTCGCTGCTTTTGTATTTTGCGCTAATCTACCTGACTAGTCTAGTCAGTCAGTCAGTCAGTCAGTCGTGCTCCCCCCATTTACTACCACCACCGCTCATCCCTCCATCTACTTACGTTTACATGAATATAATCTAATATACATGTCCTTCTCTGACCTGTCCCGTCCCCCATACCATATCTACCAACCTACCTTGATCCGTCTACAGTAAACCATTCTTTAATCAATAATACCAACCCTCTTAAACATACAGCTGTGCGTCGGCTAAATAGATTTATAAAACGGCGCTTATTGTAATGCTGACTGTCGATATATGCGCGTCTTGATTTCAGGGCGCTGCTCCTCTCTCATTGGAGTGAGGATGGCGGGGGCCATACCACTTCATTACTAAACACCCCCCGGGATTACATGAAACAAATAAAAACAAATGAAGAAACTGCTCTACATCTAGAACTTGCCGCCCCACTTCTTCAACCGGATGCTCTGAATCTTGATGAAGCCTTCCGAGTCCTGGGGACTGAAGCCGCCATGGACGTCCATGCTGCTCTCTTCCATGTCATACAGCTTCTCGGTTTCGCTGAACCGGCCTTCGACAATCACCATACCCTTGTAGAGCTTCAGGCGCACCACACCGTTGACGTTCTTCTGGGAGGCCGCAATGGTGGAGGTGATAAATGCCCCCTCGGGGGAGAAGTAGAGTCCGTTGTAGAGCAGACGGGAGAAGGCGGGGGTCACGTGCTCGTCGCGGTAGAGACGCACCTCGCGGTCGAGGACCAGACCCTCCAGATCCATGTGGGCGACGCGCAGAATGGTACCGCCGGGGGTTTCGTAGCAGCCGCGGCTTTTGATGCCAATGAAGCGGTTTTCCACGATATCAATGCGACCCACACCGTTGCGGCGGGCCAGGGTGTTGAGGTAAATGAACAGGTCCAGGGGATCAGTCACCTTGGTACCGTCGTTCTGGTTGACCACCTTGACGGGCCGGCCCTCGGCGAAAGTAATGTGGATACGCTCGGGAGTGTTGGGGGCCTCCTCGGGGTCAACGGTCAGCTTCCACATGTCCTTGGGGGGAGTGACGTTGGGGTCCTCCAGGATACCGGCTTCGTAGGAAATGTGGAACAGGTTCTCGTCGGTGGACCACGGCTTGGCCAGGGTCTGCACGACGGGGATGCCCTTTTCGGCGGCGTAGGCCAGCAGATCGTTACGGCCTTGGAAGCGGTTGAAGAACTCGGGTACGCGCCAGGGGGCAATGACCTGGATCTTGGGCTCCAGGGCGTAGTAGGCCAGTTCGAAGCGCACCTGGTCGTTACCCTTACCGGTGCACCCGTGGGAGACGTGGGTGCAGCCCTCCTGCTGGGCCAGTTGGATCTGGCGACGGCCAATCACGGGGCGGGCCAGGGAGGTGCCGAGCAGGTACACCCCTTCGTAAATGGCGTTGGTCTGCACGGCGGGGTAAATGAGCTCCTCCACGAATTCACGGCGCAGGTCCTCAATGAAGACCTTGGAGGCGCCGATCTTGAGGGCCTTCTGCTTGGCCTCCACAAAGTCCTCCTCCTGACCAACGTCAGCCATGTAGGCGAGCACCTCGTAGCCCTCCTCCAGAAGCCAGGCCAGAATACAGGAGGTATCGAGACCACCGGAATAGGCCAGCAGAACCTTACCCTTGATGGAAGCGGACATGGTGGTGTTAATACAGTTAGGGTTAGAAGAGAATAATAACTAATAAGGGGGGGTACGTCAAGGCAGTGACGCTAGTTAATAAAAGGGTAGAATAATATATATTCTAGCAAAATAGATACAGGAAACGAGCGAGATAAGTTATAGCAGTCCCGGGCCACCTGGGCCGTCAACCACATTTATATATAGAGAGCGGGAGTTTTTACGGTGATTTGATGAATAACACGTTCATAGCTCGCCCTACCCCCCCTCCCTGGAGTGGTGAGACCGCGCGGTTCCCCTGCCAGTTTTTTTTTCAGCGGCTCAATAAAATCGGCACCCATTAATTCACCCGCCCTGGTCTCCTCCTCCTCCTTTCTAATCCTCTAATTTCAGACAACCAAAAGAAGGATGGTGGTGGATATACTCGCCGCCGTTGCGCTTATCCATTGGCTATTATGATTGGGCTGGAATCACCATCTATAGAGGGGGGGTTTTATTGGGTGGAGGATAATATCTCCATCAACAAGAGGAGGGAGAGAAGGACATACACGCGCCCACAACTCCCCCTTCAGTGTTACTCATTAGCAAGATAGGCGATGAAGGCCTGGAGTCTCATCACCTTAATCTTAGTCCCTCTCCTATATATAGCGGACCACCCCATATGTCTTACTAAGTGAGTGTAGTGATTGATATTTCCTATTGCGGCAATTGGTTTGAGCCGAGTGAGTGAATCCGAATAAGGGAATACTAAGGAGGGAGAGGGGAGATTAGGCTGCGCACAGCCAAGTTGTGGTCCGGATCCGCTAAGAAAAACCCAGTTGGCCAATCAGCGGGTGATTTGGAGCGTGCAAGAACGAGTGGGGCGTGGTCGGCCAACCAATAAGGTGTAGATAAGGTTAGGTGACTAGCAAACCAAGGCCAGAGAGAAAGAAAGAAGTGACTCACTGTGACTGGCGCTCTCTCTCTCTATGCCTTACGGTTTTACCCGCTGTGCTGCCATCAACACTGTACTACTTACCATACACCGTAGGTAAGGTAATCGTCCCTATCGATCGTTGAGGTTGTCCACCCACTAAATGCCACATTGATACTCCGAGCCTGTCGCTGCGACGCTGTGCATCCATATTGCGATGATTATATTACCACCGCCACATTATTCAACTTCCAGTGGGGACTAATGGGGTGGGACGGTCCACTTAGCCGATCGGGCAGTTTAAATCAATTTATATGGACATTAGCATGGTGTGGGGGGGGGCACGGCGTGGTCCCAACGCCATGAGGAAGTGTGTGAGAGAGAGAGGGGGGGTATTATATATAAAGGCAGGTCCAGTAATATTCACGCTACATCGCTAGAGGCCATGGGCCGAACGTTCGGGTTGGCATTCGACTACAGACTGGCCTTGGGGCGGGCCGCCTTGAGCACGGGCTCCAATTTCATGGCCAGGGCCATGTTGCCCTTCAGCTTGAGCTTACCGGTCAAAAAGGCGCCCTGGGCACTCGTCTTGCCCTGGCCAATTGACACAAAGTCGGCATCGGCCACCGTCAGAATAATATCCGCCTTGGCAGGCGCCCCCCGGGCCACCACCTCCCCGCTTTCGGCGGTGTTCTTGAGATCCAAGGCCCAGGTCTGGGTCTGACCGGCCGCATTGCGGATATTGAATTGGAAGACCCCCCGGACGCCCTGGACGGCTCGTTTCCGCTCGGCCGGGGCCATCGTAGCAAAGGCATGGGCCAACTGGACAAAGAGGGCCGACGATTCGAACCCGTCCACCGCCACACCAGCGTCCGCCTTCGGAGCTGATGTCGATGCCGGGGCCGGGGCAGACGAGACACTGGGGGACTTGGCGGCCAGCTCCTGGACCGTTTTGAATAGGGTATCCAGCTTGGTGGCCAGCATCATGTTTCCCCGGAGCTTTATTTTACCCTTCATGAACGCGGCTTGCCCTAAGGATTTTAAATGAAACCAAGTAGACAAACTAGGGCAGAATACATTAATCAGGGTCCGTGTAGGAGCACCCCCCAATCAACGGCAGTGGCTACAGCCCAAGCCCAATAATACATTCACGGTCTAACCTTATCCAACCTACCTTGCAATTTGCCCTCGCTCATGGCCACCAAGTCAGCATCACCGACGGTAACGATTACACCCGGTTTGCCGGACGGGGGCCCGTCGCCCACAATAGCCCCGTCAGTGGCGGTATCCTTGAGATTCAGCGACCAGGTGTGGGTCTGCTTGGCGGGGTTGGTGACATTAATCTGGTAAATGGCATTGACCTTTTTGACGAGGGCTTGGCGGGTGGTAGCGGGGGCCTGGGTCAGGGCAGCGGCAATGTTGGTGAACACAGCGGAGGCCTGGAAGTCGGCAACGTTGGGGAGGCTCATGGTTAGTTAGGTTCGCGGCAGTCGGTCTAGCGCGCCCCCACACCATGTGGTAATAATGGCAGTCAGATAAAAACGGGTTATTGAGGACTGGGGGAAATGCATACGTTGCTGTTTCGCGAGGGGTAAATCCAAGGGTACACTCGCTCTTACCGGAAACGGAGTTTGGAAATATCTAAAATAGAGCCAGCAACTGGGAGTAAGATTTATTCAGTGCAATGCGGGGGAAATGCGACAGCGAGAGGACGGATATCCAGCTAATCAATAAAATAAAATGAAATGAAATGAAACTAACCAGCGGAGGAAAGAAGAGAGAAAACAGCGGAGCATATCAGCTGGCGGGACGGGGACCCTTGGCCGCGCTTTATACCGCCGCCTCTATTCTATTCCTTTGACATGTGCTAAGCCTGACTAGTAGTAGTGGTAGTCGTCGTATGCTTTCCCTGCAACAGCCCTCTTTCTATTCATCAAAAGCCCCAATGAAACCCCCCCTCCATTACGTAAATTATTGGACTGCTGGTAGGTACCACGTGAGACCTCCCCCCTCCTTTTTAGTTAGGGTTATAGAGTACAACAGTCTATGCGCATATAACCTAGTAGTAGTAGGTAGTGCTTCTCTTTCTATCCAGCATAGAGAGCCCTGCCCCACCAATAATAATAGTGGTGGCCCGCCGCTCCCTTCTTTACACCATTCGGATCTTTCCACTTTATCCACATATAGTATTGCCCTCCCCATTGTCTATTGCTCACTACTGTATTCCTTTACCATGGCCGCCGATCCGCCCAAGCCGACCTACACCCCGAAGCCCATTGACTCCACCCGGCTCTTTCGGGTGCTGAATCCCGAGCTCTTCTTCCCCAAGAACAAGTACATCATGGCCTTTGGTCTCATTACCTTCACCGGTGCCGTTACTTACTTCGCCTGGGACGACGCTCAGTACCGTTTACGCAACCCGGGCTCCAACACGGTCCTGGCTTCAACCGAACGCCCTCTAACCTATCAGGAGCGCATGCAGCAGAAGCAACTTCAAAACCAAGCCGATAAATAATAAACCCCAACGTTTCCAGTATCCAAACACTCCCTCCTACCTCCCTATATTCTTTTTACCCGGCCTGACTCGGCAATTACAATGTCCCTGTCTTGCTTGATCTTATACCCCTGCCGGGGAGCACCCAAGGCACAGTACCTGCAATCGGACCTGGTTGAGCAGTGCCAGGCCCTAGAGCGTCGCACGTTTCCCCAAACGGAGGCCCTCCAGCTGCGAAACGAGTTGCGCAAACCCAACACTTACCTTGTGGTGGCTTTTGAGAAACCCCAACCGCTTGTGGTCGGGTACGCCCTGTTCAGCCTTATCAAATGCGAGGCCACCGCCCGATTGACCAAACTGGCCGTAAAGAAGAGCCACCGCAACCGCGGCATCGGTAGCCGTGTAGTCCAATACGTTCTTGCCCAAGTGACCCGCCTCCCCACGCCCATTGCCCGGGCTATGCTACACGTAGATCCCAGTCGACGGGAGGCCCATCGCCTGTACCGACGACTGGGTTTCCATACCGTAACCACCCTGTCAGACTACTACGGAGCCGGCCGGAATGCCGACATTCTGGAGCGAAGGGTACATGCCACGGGCGGTATTCCGCAGTAGGTCCGCTGCATCGGTGGGGAGGGCTTCGGTGTTCTTTTTCGCCCATTCATCATATAATAAACCCATTATCTCCCCTCTCCCACTCAAGTTATCAACCTAATCATCCATGGCTTAGAATTGAGGCCACCAAGATTCGGTGTTTGGAAGAATCCCCAGTTGCATACCTGAGCTCGCTAGAGGAAACTTATGCGACTAAAGAAAGGTTCGGTAGTATCTAATATTTACTTGTTTTTCAAGTTGTGGCTTTGGAATCTCACACCTCTTCAATACAGGAAGCTATGGATCAGCGGGAGGGCCGCGCGCGCTTCTTAAAGGCCATATAACCGCCAATAAACTGGCGCATGTTGGCATCACATCCCTCATAGATAAATGGCGAAGTAGTGTGGTCGGCCGTGGCCCCGGGGATTGACTAGCGTAGTCGGAGGTTGTTTTACCCGAGCCCCATCCGTCGGAAACGATTGATCAAAATAGCCATAAACAATATCAGTCAGTCAAGCAGAGATACCACAGTCCAAGTTTTCAAGTTGTCGGGGCATATACATCCTTCTACGGGTACCAAGAACACTCCATTCAGACCACCAAATTTGGGGTAGTAAAGCGATAGAGAGAGTGGACATACCTTGCGTAGCTGGTCTACCCGGCTGCCCCATTCGTCCCGAGGGGTCACCTGGGTATGCACCCGGATGGTGTTCAAAGGGGCACCCCGTGCCTGTTCGTACTGCTCGAGTTGCTCAGCGTGGTTGACCGCCGCATGAAAGTAGGCGCACTCCTGGAATCCTTCCTATTAGTTCCCAATGAGGATTTAACAAAATGTGGTGAGTATAGTGTGCCCAGGGAAAGCACTGACTGGAGTTGAACGAGCTGAACCCCTCGCCCTAAAAAGGGGGTTGAATTTCATTTTGCCAAAACAAGACAAGGGGTGGGGGGTTCGCTTACAATAAAATAACAAGTAGTCGGTGAAGGCGACTCGGGTGAGCCAATGTTGGACCGGATCCAGGCTAACATGGTTAGAGGAATGGAGGGAATGTACTACTTGGAGGCAAAAATTAAGAACCAGGAATGGGGGAGGGGCATAAGCGGGGAACACTTGGTCACGGAACCCCCCCCATGCTGGCTCCTATCTATGTGCCAGACTCAGCGCGCCGCTAGCCCGGCTTTCCCACCAGTGAAAATAGAGGAGATCACACACGCACCAAGATGATTTGGGAGAAGTTCAATCAAGCTATATAACGATTTGAATGAAAGTTCCAATTGATGTAGCGGGACTATTTTTTTATCGA
>JANBQC010000582.1:0-17801 GCA_027576995.1 Dimargaris cristalligena
GGCCGTGTCCAACGCCCCGCCTACTGTTAGAAGCCTATCCCCGAGACTCTTGACGGACTAAGAGTGGTTAACTCGGGCGACAGCAGCATACCCTTTTTATCATATTCCGGATGTGAAACTGGTTCATTAATGGATTGTTGTACTGTCCATGGTAGTTACTGACTAACTGTTTGCTATAATCCTTGGCAACATATATCACCCTCGCGTTTCACTCTTATTAAATCACAAATACTGAGTAAAACAGGCCTTTGAATGGTTGTTAGTATTAGATTAGCTCTGTTATTATTATGTGGCAAAAATATCTGGAGCACAACCCCCGGCTGTATGGGACGGGGTATATAGTATATTATATTGATAATCCTACAACTAGTATAGTAGCTGAAACTCTGTGACTCATGTGGATGGACTACACTTTAGATCTATAAATCCCGCAGTTTGATACATCACTAGATAATTTACCGACACAAGGCTTGCATCTAATATTGATTCTGTATTGATATGGCAACAGCAATAACTAATAAATTGAAGAGCTCACCCTCCTAAGGAGTTTATCAGTCCAATTTCTATATGACGGGGCAAGGATAGGTAGAATAAGTGGCAAATAGGGAAGGGGGGAGCACTCTTAAAATTTGGTGGATGTGGGATAATACCAAAGTGGGGGGAGATAAATTGCAAAACAATTTCCCAAGAAAAATGGGAGTCTACTGTCAAATAGGCCAACATTAGTTTCTAGTAATCTAAGCAGTGTATTTGACTGACCTCATCCCTTTATTAAAACACTGAACTGGGATGTCCCCCAGTGTGTATTTATAGTGAATATCCACCTTAGACAGGGAGGCAGAACTAGTTTTCAGTGGATCAACAGTCCACTTTTCAAGATCCCTTAGACACCTGTCAGCCCTCCTAATCTAACTTAAATCTGGACTTAATGATTGTCTGCCCTTATTAGGCCTTATAGTACCATATTAACCCTACCATAGTCACCCCTGGTACTATGGAATCATCATTTATTATATAACCCTTCTCCATCCAGCCCCAATGCTTTGCACAAAACACTCAACCTGCTGATCCAAAGACTCTTCTGGTTCCCATGAGAGTCTTCCAGATACAAAGCTGTCTGGTTGGTCTATACCATAGTTTAGTAGTATCCCCCTTTGGGACCTCCCTCTGGAGCTGTCCCCATGTATATATAACCAGGCCCCATCATGGACTGGTTCAATTCCTTAGCTTATCCATATCCCCCAGTTTACCTCAATAAACTCTATATACACTCACCCCCTCATACTAACTAGTAAGTGTACCCACTGTACATCCCTTGCATATACCCACAATTATCCTTTATTGGCTAGTACAGTGCCCCATCCTAATACTAGTAGCCCACTTGGCCAAGCATAAGCCCCACCTACCATTAGAAGCCTATTCTTGGGACTCTTGACAGACTAAGAATGGTAAACTTAGGTAACCATTATTATAATAATTATAAATAATTGAACTATTAATATAGGCAATAATTAGTGGAAAGAAAAGTACCATATGAAATGAATATAATATTTATTTAAAATAATTAATCATTACAAATAGGATTAAAAACAAGTTGTGAAGGAAATGGAATAGTATGGCAGAATGTTGTACTCTGCTTCAAAGAGGGCTCTCTGTACTAGAGGTGCAAAAAATGGTTATTTAAATATGAAAATTTACACTATATATTTTAAATTGTCATAAATTTGTCATATTGTATGGTTGTAAAAATAATAAATGTTACAAATTAGTATTGACTTCCCAAAAGGAGTGGAAAAGATTTGCATATAATTCATCATATCAGACAAAATTAATTGCAAATATCAGAATAATCAATAATCATCAAATCACCATCAGAATCAGTGGGTAAACTGATAACCAAATGGTGAAAGCCTAGTTGGTACAGTGCTCATGGAGCTACATATTGCCACTTTATAATACCTACTTACCAAAACTTCTACTACATTTGTGGCTGGGACTCTCACAAAAGACCAATCAATACTACCAGATGTATTCCCTATTTTACTTGGCATACTCATTAGCTTGGCATATTTAAGTCACTAAATAATGTACTAGTGGGCATATTGAAATGGGCTGACTATTTATTATGCACTATATATACCCTCCTTGGGCAGCCATTTACTATATATTTAGGACATACTATAATATTATAACAGATTACTTGGTTAATAGTATTCATAGTATAACAGGTAATAATATGGGAAGGTATGTATTCTTTAATTGTCAATATAACTGATAGCTCCCACTATCACCCAGGTTAACTACTCTTAGTCTGTCAAGAGCCCCAAGGATAGGCTTCTAATGGTAGGTGGGGCTTAGACTCAGCCAAGTGGGCTATTAGCATTAGGATGGGGGCACAGTACTAACTAATTAAGGATAAGTACAGGTATATGCAAGGGATATGTAGTGGGTACACTTACTAGTTAGTATAAGGGGATGAGTATATATAGGGTTTATTAGGGTAAACTGGGGGTATGAATAAGCTAAGGAATTAAACCAGTCCCAGTGGGGCCCAGTTATATATATATGGGGACAGCTCCAGAGGGAGGTCCCAAGGGAAATGCTACTAAGACTAAGGTATAGGTAGATAGATGGGCCAACCAGATGGCTTTATATCTGGAAGACTCTCATGGGAACTGGAAGACTCTTTTGGATTTTCAGGTTGAGTGTTTTGTGTGAAGCATTAGGGCTGGAAGGAGATGGGTTATATACTGAATAATGATCCCAGAGTACTGGGGGTGACTATGGGAGGGTTAATATGGTGCTATAAGGCCTAATAAGGGTGGGCAATTGTTAAGTCTGAGTTAAGTCAGATTAGGAGGGCCAACAATCCCCTCAGTTGAAGGGACAAGTTAAATTCAAGATAAGTGTTTTTGTAATATGTTATTTTTAATATAAGCCTCTATTACTCAGAATAAACATTTATATTAACTTTACTAGATAATACCAATGATTATCCTTTACCCAGTTTTTATTTGATTATTTTATTGCCACTACTCCTATTTGTTTTACTTTCATTCACTTAGTTTGAAGCTGTGGTATCTACGAGTACCAAATTGATTATACCATTTGATTATAACGTTTTTTTATAACGCTTTTAGTTTATTTTATTTTTCTTATCAACTGATGACGCAAGACAATGACGTACAACGTGATGGATGACCAGAAGATCAGCGGCGACTTCCCCAAGGCCACCCCAGTCTCGACCCCCTCAAACCCAGCAAAATCCAACCCTCTGCACTATATGACGAAATATGGTGACCTGTCCAGTGGAAAGAAACCGGGGGTTCCCCCTCCTGCTGACACTCCCAAAGACAAACCGGCGGTGCCCCTTAAATGGTTGGCAACACAGATTGAACTTCCATCACTTGCATTCAAAATAAACTGGGTTAAAAAAAGGGTGATATCATGGTATACTGTTAATTTATATATGAGTAGTAGTATAAGGATACTTGTTGTATGTCGCTACCTACATGGTAGGTTTCGGGGCCACTGAAGTTCCGGATCCCTCGGATATTCTCATTTGAGAGTCCCACATCTCTTTGAAGATGCCGTCGGGTAAGGCGGTTAGCTCCGCAAAAGTGCCCCGCTCGGCGATTCCTCCATCTTGGAGAACCAAAATCTGGTCCGCGTGAATAATGGTCGACAGGCGATGGGCAATGACCACGCATGTTTTACCCTGATTATCGCCTTTGAGCGCCCCCTGGACCTTCCGCTCGGTAATCATGTCCAAGGCCGATGTGGCCTCGTCTAGAAGTAGAACTTTGTGTGGTTGTATCAAACCTCGCGCGATATTGATACGCTGGATTTCTCCGCCGCTAAACGTACTCTTTTTTCCATGTATTGGCGTCTCATAACCATAAGGAAGGGAAGAAATTGTTTGATGGATTTGCGCTTTGCGAGCTGCCTCATGGACGTCTTTCGGCGTGGCACTCATGCCGGTGGAAGCCGAGCCGTATTGAATGTTATGCCGGATAGTTGTAGGCAGAATTTCGGCTTTCTTTCAATCCAAATTTCCAGGTCAAAGCGAAAAATCGAAGCCGGATGGAGCATAGTTATAACAAGAATATTTAAAACAAATAAAATACAGTCGGACAGGTCGGGGTTAATGAATTTTAAACCAACCTAAACGAAAAAGACATGAGAACATCGATGAATATATATACACTAATTTTATCGCTAGTAATTTACCTGCGGCACTATTGATATGGACTTGCGGAGGTCCCTCTGCTTTACGTGGCGTACATCGACCCCGTCAATAGTGACACTCCCCCGGTTAACGTCGTAAAAACGCGCGATTAATTGGGTGATTGTAGTTTTACCACCCCCGGTCTTGCCGACAATCGCCGTGGTGGTACCACCCTGGACCTTAAAGCTGACACCGTTTAGCACCGGGTGCTTCGAGTTGTAACTGAAATACACGTCTTTAAACTCAATGGTACCTTCAGAAATATCCCAATTGGCAGGCGCGTCGTCGGGGTCGCATACCTCATTGCCACTATCGATAAGTCGCAGAAGGGCTTGGCAATGAGTATATACTTGTATAGTCTCGCGGATGAGACTGGCTAAGTAAGTCAATGGCCGATATGTTCCGCTAAAATGAGTCACAAAAAATAGAACGTCGGTGGACTTCATTTCCCCCCGGGCAAGAAGCCTCAGGCACATAATAATACCTATAAATTGGAGTAGCTTCTGGATCATTCGGTGAACATCTTTGAACGTTATATCATTATCCGCGGAAAGATTCACCTTTGACCCATCTCGTCCCTTGGTGATGAGGTCCAGGTGCCTATCGATGTGGAACTGCTCCCCTGCATACTGCTTTACCAGGTCGGATAAAATGAGGGCCATGTTGCTGTCATGAGATTCGTCCGAGCACCGATTAAGAAGCCAAAATTGGTTGAGGTATAAGACAGGAATAATCACAACAGTTGTGGCCAATTCCCATATACCCATGGCTAACGAAAGAGACATGAAGTATGAGTTGTAAATCCAACGATACTGGTAAACAGACACCAGCATCCCAAACAGGGCGGGTCCTAACCTGACGAAAACAAGGTCCACAAATCCGTCCAGGCCTCGGGCGGCATCGAAGTGCATATTGGCCTGTCGGCGACCAGCATTTTCTGAGTGAAAACGCATGGACTTGGCCAGCGAAACTGAGTAAAGGAACACCTCGCACCTGGAATTGATGAATGATTTTACATTGTTATGGCGGTATTTTTTTGGCCTCCAATTCGCATTTACCAATTCGTTGACCATGCTGGACACGCTGTATCTGATCACAGCGGGGAAGGCTAATTCGCGAATAGCCAACGCATCGAGAAGATCCTTATAGTAACCCGGTTCAAAGGCCCGGGCCCATTGGGTAAAGAGCTCAAACACCAAGCTCGATGCCAGTCGAAGGGCTACGGAAAGGTCCAAAGGGAACACCAGGTCGTAAATGATGCCAAATGTTCGGGTACAAACTACCCACGGCGAGTAATAGGTATGAGGGACACTATCGCTATACTCGTTATTCGCAGAAGATGTCCGGTTCTTCACAGTCTGTGGCTCCAACGGGCCTTGAGGTGACTCAGTTTGCGAGAAAATACCAATGGCATGGTACCACATGGCAAAGATAGGGACGGCTACGCTAAGAACAGCCAACAATAATTTGGTAACCACAATACCTAGTGTAAGGTAGCGTGCAAAATAATCGGCACTGGGGACACTATTGTTCGGATATTCGCTACTCAGCACAAGTTGACCAAGCTCCCAGGTGTGGAAAACAACCGCCACCACCCAGAGTTGTAGCCAGTGGGGAAACCAACTGGGGGTTTTTTTGATAATGGACTGAAAATTGGCCTCGGAGAACAAGAAATGGTAGACTGCAGCGGTGAAGGCAATGGTAACCTGCTGAATTGTTGCAGATCTGAGCCAGGGATGCCAGTCCGTCGGCGTGGCAGGGTCAGCATAAACGGCGAAAAACACTGCGGCGGCCTCAATATACATGAATATGAATACTACCCACATCATTGCTTGGGTGGTGTATAGCCAGGGTATTTCGAGACCAGCCCGTGAAGCTCTAGAAAGGTAAAGAGACAGGAATTCTACAACCCGAAAACGAACGATCGACATAGGTCAACCAATATAATATAGGTTAGGATCTAAAATCAATTTGAAATGCGAAATTGTGTATAGGGAGAACTAGTTATCATTACTCGAACGCTTGTGATCTCACCATCTCTTCGACGCGGTTTTAACAAGTGGTGACCCAGGCGGTAGCGACGCATAATTAAAAACGCGGCAATAGTGAGATAAACCAAGGTCATCCCAGTTGGATGAATACGGAAACCATCGGGAGGGGAAATTTGGAACAGCAGAGCCAAGCCGACCGCCAAAAGAGCGCCTTCCCACCAAAATTCGGCCAGTTTAAATGTGACTACCATGGTAGGTGTCACATCAGAAAAAGGCTTCTCCATGTTGTACAATCAGTCTGACAAGTATAAAATGGAGAAAGAAAGGGGGTAGGGATAGAGGAAGAAATGGTATTGTATATGGTTTAAGCCGAGTCAAAGGCCACGGGCAAGCATTTAAAGACTACTGGAATCAATGAGCGTATATTACAAATCAAATAATAAAGCTAGGTGAAAGATGTGTAGATTAAGGTGACAGTGGTCGATGGACAGCAGTACATGTAGACAAAAGTGGATAGTAACAGGTGAAAAGACTGGCAAACTAGCGATTTAATGCTGATTTAAGAACCTGGTGGCCGCATTGGATGGTATTATATGGCCAATTCCTGGTGGATAATAGGAATAAGATATCAAGAACGGACAGTATCTATTACCTGCAGATCTATGGGTACCATGGGGCACAGGTTGGCATATGCCTATTGTTTAGTCACACTTCTTCTCAAACGAGTGTGTGAAAATCGAAATATCTTCCGGATTTTATATTCTGGGTGAATATGATCGTGCTCAATTCCAAATGCATTGGTTCTTGAATTCCCATGAAGTAGTCTAATACCCCAACCACAATTGGAGCATCGTTTTAGAGGAACTTTCCTAGCTGATGGTGCGTTCGACTTCACAATGGGAGGGGGTGTGAGTCCCATCCCTATAATTACCCATCAGTAAGCCCGCGCGAAATTCTGCTTTAGGGGCAATGCCGACTTCACAAATCAGATTGAATGGCCAAGGGTATTTCGAAAAGACTTCAAATAGGCATATTTACCGTAGCCTAAAATAATCATAATATTTAAGAATAAGTCGGTTTTGTGGATACAAGTTGTATTATCGGACAAGACTTTGAGTGGTTTGAGTTTTCCGTTTTAGTTCGCAGTAGACTCTCTCATTTGGTCTGACTGATCAACTTCTATGAATAGCTGCTGCATGGTGTTTTGGATTCGGAAGAAAACATGAGTGAGAACGAAGAAGGCGGGAAAGGGACCTTCGTGATTGGAAAATATCAAATGACACATTATTGATGCAATGAATTCAGTTGAAACTAATAGAAAAAAGTGTTGCTAAGGTGTAGCCCAGTGAGATATAATGGCTGTGTGTAGGTGGGCTGGAGTTTCAAATAAAATATATAGGCTACTGTTTAGTGGCCGTTGGACTGGAAATGTGAATATATAATAATGTATATAATGTATAACAATATAGCATTTGAACAACCCTTGGGTAGAGATATCGCGGATTCCCATGGCCCGTGTGCTCAATATCTTGAGGGCAAACGATACCTGCTAATAACAAGGAATTATTAACTACCAGGAATGTCGTATATTCTCAATTCCAGGCCGCCTATAGTAGGTGGTCCGAACTTTTTGAGCATATACCGGAAGTCATGTCATAAATAGCTGGATAATAATATAGCGAAGTTACCAAAAGACATGTGAGTGATTATTTCTTGCTAAAGATAAACATGTGCCAGACAGTATAATTTTATAGTGAATGTCTTAGGTTTGCGTGAATGGCCATAATTTACAGCTATATATTATCTGCCTAGACATTCCGTTGTTATTTCGTGGTTTTTTTATGACGACTTCGCCCATTCTTCTAAAGAAACCACGGGCCCCTTGGAAATTGGTCAGTATGGTACCTTCCCCAGCGGTCGCATTGACACCCCATATATAACCAGGTATGGTTTATAAACTTGGAGTGAGGCCACTTCATGAATACACTGGTTTGCTTTACCGAGTAAGTTGGTGAGCTCTCTCTAGTTATGGGTGGAATTCAGTGCAGCTGTATAAGGTTTTGGATGATACGCGTATGGGAACATATATGAGAGACCCATTATTAACTAGTAGTTTTTGCCTCGTCCAACTGATTTATCGTTATACAGCCTGGTTGAACCTTTCCCATATCAATAAAATGTGTTTGCCTAGCTCTATTGGAGTTCGAAGAGACATTTTCAGCTAGGGGCGATTAAATAAGTAGCCCCATCATATGACCTTGTTTTTATGCACACTAATAGCTGGTGATAAATTCTCCTTTTCCGTGAGGGGTTGACTGCAGGGTCTAAATGTTTAACGCCACGACGCATGGTCTCGCGACCCTCGTCCATTAATCTAAGCACAGTAGTTTGGTTTTGCTAATATCTACATATAAGCGGTTATGTACGGGTATGTATTAATAGGCATTCACCTGCTTGAGCTCTTCCTTTGGTTTCTTCTAAGTCACGCTTACCTGAAAACCAATTAATGTGCGCTTAATAGGATGCAAATAGCAATTTGGAATGAATAGTTTGGCGAAGTAGTAAATCCATGGCCGTAAGGTTGCTTTGAGGTAGAGGCACCCGGAGTTTAGCTGCTAATTATATATTCTAAGCAAGTCAACCCACCAACACTGCATACACACACCCAATAATGCAAGGGTTCAGCCAATACGGATGGGATTTGATGCCCAATAGAAAATATCGCGTCCGGAAAGTATCATACATCTGAATTATAATGGTTCGAATTTATGGATGAAATGTTTGGATATACTATTATAAATTACTAAATTTCAATAGTCAGGCATAGAAAAGTCCTGGCTTTAAATAGAAGTTGAATGAAGTTCGAAAATACATACTTAAATATGGCTAAACTATGAACCCTGGTCGGGGTTTGACGGCGATATTAAGCTGCTTGTCGTGGGGCCGCAGGGTCACAAAATGTAACCACTGTTTGTTCAGCTCCTCTTCATCTAAGATGGAGATCTCAAAGAATCGGAATAAGGTAACTAAAATCAGGGAGATCTCACGGAACGCCAGGGCTCGTCCAAGGCATTGCCGAGGACCTAGTGAGAACGTGTACACCCGGGGATAGCTCTTCTCCCCGGCCACGCCCAGAAACCGGTCAGGATTAAATACCATTGGGTCGGACCATTCCGGCCCAATATGATAGGCGGCCGCCGCGCCGCCCACTTCGGTGCCGGCCGGGAGATAGTGATTGAAGAGAACCCGACCTCCAGCAGGGACAGTACGCCAGAAAGTACCCGGGCTGCTAGGCATGATGCGAAGCGTTTCACTAATCACCGCTTCCATCAGAGGTATCTGATGTCGGATAGTTTCGTAGTCAATACCCATGGCTTTCACCGTTTCTGAGTTAATGGGAGACCCCGGGACGCCGGTCTCTTCCTTTAAACCTGGGTGGGTACGGTTCACACTAGGAAAAGTAGTTATGATTTCCTCCTGCAGTCGGGTGAACACATGGGGATTACGGAACAACTGCAGTAACACCGTCGACATGGTTGAGGCCACCGTGTCGGAACCGCCGAACAATAGGGAAATGGTTTCGCACTTGAGTTCCTGGTCAGTGAGTTTTTCCCCCGTGTCGGGGTCGACGGATAAGATTAGGTTGCCCAGAATATCGGGGACCAGACGTCCGGACGGTCCGCGTGATGACTCCTTCTCGGCCGGCGGCTCCTGCTGGAGCCGTTGACGTCGCTCCTGGATACAACTACTGACGTAATCTTCAAAGTCCTGGAGGAGGCCGCGGAGTTCACGGAAACCCCAGCGGGCCCCTTTCAAAAACGGAAACACATTGAAAATAACCACCAGGCGGGTCGTAGCGTGGAACCATTCGGTGATGGGGTGACTACCGCGGGATAGAAGCTGGACCGATTTACCCAGGGTCAGCTCGGTAATGACGTCGGCCGAGAGTAGGGTTAGCGTATGGTATATATTCACTACGGCCCCTTCAGTGGCATCCCCGGGAGGATCCCCGCTGGCGGAACCGTTCCCACCATTGACCCCTTGAGCGCGACACTGTTGGGCCAGGAACGTGATCAAATTAACCGGACCGAACTGGATGATGGACTTCTCCATAACGCGGAGGGCCCGCAAGGTAAAAGCCGGGAGTATAACCCGCTTGCGTTTACGATGGAAATCGGCCCGGGCGGTAGTAAAAAAACCCTCACCGAACATTTCGAACCCCTGGTACCAAATAGGGGCTTTGATGAATTCGTAACTTTGGTAAATCTGCTGGATGGTGGGGAAGTCGATAAAGCTAACCGTATTGCAGCCTAGCCGGACCATGGGGCCGTAGCGACGGTGGTTTTCCATTGAGTGTCGGAACATTCGCCCATTACGGTAGGCCGGCTGTACAATGGAAGGTAGAATTTTACCTAGAAACGGCCCCGGAATATTGGCCAGAGGGCTCAGAAATATCTGGTAGATGACCCAGGATACACCGAAGGTGACCAGAGTTACGATGCCCAAGGGCAGCCACCGCTCTCCCAGCCCCGTAACAAATACCGGAACGATCCCCTGCAGGCTGAACAACCAAGTAAAAGTCATGAGGAAGTCACTCGATGTAAGGGGTGAATATAAGTTGGATAATATATATATTTATAAAAAAATAGCTGTGTATATTATGAGGGAGGGGGGTCACTTGGGATGGCTATAGAATAAGTATTCCGAGATATTTTAATAGTGGTGGGATGAAAATAGGACCGGGTCGTTCTTTTATATCAAGGTTTGGCGGTTTACGTGAGCCAGGTATATATATAGATAAAGTACATGAACAAACCGGAAGTCGTGTGAAAATAAATGGGGAATTGAGCGAGGGGCAAGAGGCGGATGCTTAGATGATTGTAATCAGTCACCGATACTCCCTTCGTCCAAGGGCACTGCAATTGGGCACCCGTGACGGGCATAATAAATTTAGACAACATCACTAGAAGGCTAGATCGCGTCATGGTCCAGCTGCTATTTTAATGGGTTGTATTTTGGAGCTGACGCCAAGACAGGGCCCGGCCTCAGCTGGAGCACCGCAACCCGACCATATAGACTAGTCAAGTAAACCACACGGAAGTCCCAAAGTGGAATTATCTGTATGACCTAGACTACTGGATGCAGGAAATTAACCAGTGAACGACCGGCATACTAGATGAGTCAGTTCCAGTTGATGGGAGTTTAAAGAGGGGTCGTTAAGAGCGCAGTGCTTATATGGAGTTTAGTTACTCACTGAGGAACAGCTATTCATATGGCTATCGGCTTACCGCAGGTGACCTGGGATACCGATACTAACTAACCACCAGGTGGACAAGTCATCATTAATCTGCAATGAGTTACTATGAGGGGTGTCCAAGCATATACTATATAGAATAATATAGAGGTTGCCCGTTTAGTTAAAATACAACTCCTCCCGAGCGCCTTATTCTAACAGCCTCGTTAATACTGTTACTTCCGAACCATCGATATACTGATAATCTCCTGCTTGATTAAACGGCAGATACTATTGTTCCCCTTGCCGTTCTCCCAATTACGCATGTCTTTGAGCATTACTCGGATCTGCCACTTGCACGAATTAATAATCAACAAATTAATGCCCAATCTAATGGCTGTTTAAGAAGGAAAAAAATACAAAAAGATGGGGAATGAGTGACTCGAACACCCAACCTCGCGCTTTGGAGACGCACGCGCTGCCAATTGCGCCAACCCCCCATAATTATAAATTCTATTTTAAACCCATATTTAATATAATTACACCCCGAATCGGTTGGTGACTCCACTTGCTGGCCTGGGACTGAATTCTCGCAACCCCATTCCATTGCTTCAGCTACTATTATTTCTACTACCCGACCTATTGATTAAAGAAAAGCCGTGTGCTCCTTCTCACCCAACATCCGGTTTACCCCCGTTATATTATATCTTCCAACATGTCTCGCGTTTCAACTCTTCAGCCGCTAGTCCGGCAGTGGATTAGCCTCACAGCGGTTTCCCGATCCCCCTTCCCATTGCAATCAAATTACCAATACCTGCCTCGCCGCATGGCCAGCGC
Source organism: Dimargaris cristalligena (assembly GCA_027576995.1). Lineage (NCBI taxonomy): Eukaryota > Fungi > Kickxellomycota > Dimargaritomycetes > Dimargaritales > Dimargaritaceae > Dimargaris > Dimargaris cristalligena. The sequence goes on from JANBQC010000582.1 coordinate 12,290, forward strand.
GATCAAGAAGAAGAAGTACACTGGGCCGACTACGAATCCCGAGATTTTCAGTCAGCGCGTGGTTCTGACCGACGGATCCACCATTACATTGCGCACCACCTCTCCCAAATCCCAGCTCAAATTGACCAAGGACACCCGTAACCACCCGCTCTGGAACCCCACCTTGGGTAACCTCATGTCGGACGATGTGGATCACCTGCAGCGGTTCTCTAAGTTCAGTGACTTGGAAGGCATCGAAACCCTGTCCGACTCCGTGTCGGCGGATGCTGAGGCCGATCTACAAGAACTCAAGCGTTATGCCGATGAGATTCTCAAAAAGAACCAGGAACCGAAAACCAAGAACTAGCTGTTATCCAGCTCCACCTACCTTTTGTGACGACCCATTTTCCACTTTATAAGTTTTTAAGATTAAAGTTTGTTCATGAGGCCCAGAGTCCACTTTGACTTCAAGTACATGGCACCTGCCAATATGAGGGACAGTAGAAATAGTACTAGGGCCAATTAAACCAACTATTGGCGGCCTTAGACTACGAGGGCCAGATGATGCGTGACCAAGTGGTATAGTTTAAGATCTCGGTTTTGTATGATCAAGGGCATTTGTTAGGAAATACTTTAAACAAATATTATATATTGGATATTGATCAGAAAATAGACTGTAGCGGAAAATTGGAATGTAAAAGGCAGTATATCGGCATTTTTAATGACGCAAGGTCTCGGCAATGCGCGCCGGCTATTTGTTGCGGATATTGGACCGGTTGGCCAAAACTTCGGTATGAAGCAGCTTTTTGGAGTCCAGGGCCTTCGACCGGCCGTTGATCACCTCAAGAATTTCACCGGCAAAGCGTTGGGAGAAGTGGCGTTGGGGACGGGCCTTGGAGGCCTTCAGGATCCAGAGCAGGGCCCGACGGATACGCTGGCGCGGGGTAAGGGGAGTGGGGACGCGGATCACCTTGGAGCCCTGCTTGCGGGAGGTCAGATCCATCAAGGGACTGCACATGTCGATGGCATCCCGAAGCACAATATAGGGATTGGAGTTGGTCGCCTTGCGGATCTCGATCAGGGCTTCGCCGATCTGGCGCTGGGTCCGGGTCTTCTTGCCATCCCGCATCAGGGTATTGACGATCTGGGCCAAGAGGATGTCGCTGCGCATGAAGGCACGATCCTCCGAGCTGACGCTTTCGCCCCCGGCAATGTCCGCTTCACCACTCGTAGCTTCCGCGGCAAGGGATGGAGACGGGGTCGGACCTTGAGTCTGGGCCTGGACCTGAGCCTGAGCCTGAGCCTGCGGGGGTTGCGTCGCAACGAAATCGGTCTTGTATTGAACGGCCTGGTGGGTATGGGGCAGAGGGTAAGGATTGGGTTGGAATGGCTCTCCGTTTTGGCGGGCAAGGATCCCAGCCGAAAAGGACCGACTCAGGGCCGGGGCCAAACGGAGCGAGCTAAATGAGCGACTTAAAGAGACCAGCATGTTGCGAAAGAGGATAGAATTGAATTGAGGGAATGTAATGGAAGGGCGAAAAGGGATAAGCTCCAAAAAAAAAAATGTTCACAACTCGTTTGAATCTATGAATCTACATTGATCAAGTTACCCCACTCCTCAATTTACTGTGCAAGACTTGCCAGGAAGGGCTCGGATGCTGTTTGGACCCTCCAAATTAGTATATTATCAACAGTATCCCCAGCGCCTGTATCTACCACAGTGGCCGTAAAATCGGTGGAGCTTCTTGAGACGCCCACATTAACCCCATTGGTTTAAGCAAGTCTCCCTGATAATGAGCTCCTCAATTACGGTTTAAGTGAAGAACCTAACATAGAAATTAGCTGGCTTGACCAAGAGGTGCTTTCGAACTATAGATTATTCAGAACAAGTTTTATTATAAATATTTATTACATGTCATTTAGAAAACTAACCACAAAACACCATTTATGCAATTATCCAAGAGAGTAGCGGACGGCTTGGGATTTGGAGCAATGTACTACTTAAAGTGATACTGTATAGGAAAACAAGGGTCGAAGGGCGCCCAACCAGATAACCAACCACTAAGAAAAGGTGAAAAGAACCGATAGGTATGGTAAAATCAATGCCACTACCAGTGACATCTAAATTACTACAGACGATGGTAGTATATGGAGAGCGCGGCCACCATGATTGCGTAGGTGATCAGCCATAGAATTCCCCCCCCCCAAAAAAAATGCGCTTTAACCGGGGCGGTTCGGAAACTAACCAATTTAAAAGTCAACGTCAAAGTTGACTGGTATCGACGAGTCGGCATCGCTGTCCTTGGGATAATTGACCTTGCTGTCAACGCCTTGACCGATTGTATCGCTGGACTGACGGGCATCTTGTTCGGCTCCCACACGCACAATATCCAGCTTGAAATCCACGTCATGATAAAATTAGATGAAATCAGTCCACCGGGGCACCATTGGGAGAAAATCCCAGGCAATCATTGTACAATAATTAAGTTAGTAAGCAAAATATATTAATTTGGTTTTCACCAGTGACAAGCTTATACAAAAAAACTCCCCCATGCATGATCGGCAGAGTTCGGGTAGTCGTTTCAAGAATGGACATTGGTGAGGATATTAACCTTACCTTGAATTTTCCTGCGATATCCTGGAGTTCGGAAATCAGCCCGCCAATGGCGTCGTGGACCGCCACAACAGGAGTTATCTCTTCCGTGGTCTGCACCCGAATAAGAATTTTATGCTCGAGCGGGTGGGGGAATTTGTAGCCGGAGAAGGTGACCCGGTTGTCTTTGAGCAGTTTTCTGATTTCAGAGTAAATATAGCAAGCACCGGTTGCAAGGTTCGTGATGAGCACTACTGAATTCGCCGGTTTTCTGCAAAACTCAACATATTCGACAGGCATACAAATAGGCAGAGGTTTAAGCGCCGGATACAGTACTAGCTAGACTTACTTGGAGATGAGATTACCAAGGGTATGATCTTCCTTTTGAATTTCAATGGTGGCCGTGTCAAGTTGCTTGGCGTCTCGGTGTACGGCAACCCTGAGTTAGAGAAAATAGCGAGCGCAACGCCATGTCGGGAATGGGAGATGCAGTGAATTCGAAAGACGCGTTGGTCAGGTTCCAAGTTCTTTGGGATATTTGAGTTATGAAAAAGGTGTGGGGAAAAGGGTGGATCAGCCCGCCCGAGCAGTATAAAAATGGGACACTAGATTGGCAGTTTATTCTTACTTCTTGACACCCTCCGGGAGGGTGAACATTTCGTAAAAATCGGGAGCGTTCATGGTAACAAAGATCAGATGGAGTAGCTAGAAAACGGAAAATGGTTGAACGAAGAGTGGAATACGGAATAATGTGTAAGACCTGGGTAAATGCAGAGTCGAGTAATAGTAGACTATTTAAAACAAGAGGGACAATGTTAGCATTACAACGAGTATAACGGGTTAAGCTAGTGGCTGGTTTTCTAACAGGTAAAGTGATTCAACGGAAGATTGGATAGTAGTCTATGTATAAAAATTCAGTAATAGTACGTGTGATATTCCCACCAAAGTTGATTAACCAGCCATAAGCGTCGTGCCAAGTGAGCCTCTCTATTCCACTTCCATTTCCAGACTTATGATAGAGGTTCAACCAGGCTATTTAACAAAAAACCCGCTGAATGAGGCAAAAACCATACTCCACAAATATATATTATCACGCACATTTATACCACTATACAGCCGGTCCAAATTTCACCCATATCGACCATTTTATTCAAATACAAAATAGCGGCGGTTACATGCGTTTAACTAGAACACGATAAGTGTATATAATATAAATGTTCAGGTCAAGATTCCGGACATAATTGGGGAGTAAGTGTCTCTTTGGTAGTAAACTAAACTGATACTTTAAGCTGATATGCCACAACAGCTTGCAAGTTAGCTCGGCGATTGACTGACACTGTTTAGTTGTGGAGCATCCGATGGAAAAAAATAAGGCTGACGACTCTGGATCAAAGAGACCCAAACTCTTGGTACAGGCGGGGTGATCCGAAAATAGGTAATGCCATTGACGACCCCGGATCCAAGCGCAGTGGAACAATCGAGGAGTTGCCATGCCTACTCCCTTTAAAACAATTTTAACCGACTAAAGTGAATAAACTATTTTGGGGGACGGGATGAGTGTTTTCGTACCACGCAATTGAAAAAGGCCACGGGGCTGTGGAGCAATGCCGAGATTTTTAACTAGTATAGTATCTATCCCAACCAACGGATTGTCCACTATACAGTCTGGCTGAACCTCTCCCAGCTGACTGGATGGCCATAATTTAGCCCATCCTAGCCTATATCCCAAACCATACTATTCCGTACGATCCTAAACATAATCACCCATGTTCATTCTAATTTGGATAACTATGCCAAAGGAATAGGCGAAATAAGGCATAGGTATACGAATTTATTATAGCAAAGCGTTACATTAGCTGTGTGTTAGTCGCCACTGGAACAACCACGACAACCACAATGGACACACTCAACAACACGGTCCTCCTCCAGTTTGTTTTTAGGTACCCGGCAGATACAAGCAGTACCGAAATTCGTGTCCTTGGATTGAATACACCGAAGGCAGCATAGCTTTTCGTAGCCGCCCTAGTAATTTCATAATAAGTGCAGTTTCACATGGGGTAGGGAAGCAGGGGAGATGGTATTAGTATATATATATAAAATACAATCGACGGATAGTTAGCACCCAACTGTACCCAAAAATAAAATGGCTGTGGAATCAGAACATTGGACTGGGAATGTTTACATGGTTACTAAACTTACCCTTTTCCATTTAGCGATCAGATTTCCGTCCGCAAAGCCCTGCTTGAGGCAATAGTCGTATAGTTCCCGCGAAATGGCCTTGCGCTTATAGTAGAGTTCGTAAACGTAACGGGACCGCTGATGGTGCAGCCGAAAGATAGGCCACAGAGCTTCGGTCTTGCGCTTACCCTCATGGGGGTCATTTTCGGCTTCCCGCATCTTTTGGGCAAAGTCCTCTAGCGTGGGTTCAATGTCGTCCCAGCCCTCGGGTGGCTGGCGCGTCCGGGAGGTCTTTATCTTGGGCATGTTGAACTAAATAGAAAACCCTGGATGGAGACGAAATGGAAGGCAATGAAAAGGGAATGCGTCCCTAAAAATTCAAATAAATGCAAAGAACGTTAACCCTATAAGAAGGCTACGCGATAAGGCTTAGCTAAAACTGGACGGGAGAAAGTCCAATACAATGGATATAAAAAATAGGGTGAAATAGAAATGGGAAACTCAATGGTACAATTTTTAACCGTTTTACTCTAGACCTACTAAACATGTTTTAATATGATATAGGTGAGCTGGACTTCTCCTGTTTGAAGGCCTCTTGAAGGGTAAAAAGTTACTAGTGGGCCTGAAACTACAATTCGGCTAGGACGGACAATTAGGTACACGGGGTTAATATGAGTGAAATTCAGCCCAGCTATATAAGGGTTTACATTATACGTGTATGGGAGAATATATGGGAAATGTATTTTTAACTAGTAATATTGG
>JANBQC010000583.1:0-17754 GCA_027576995.1 Dimargaris cristalligena
TATTTAGACCAATAGTTTTGATCCGTTCCATATTTTTTCACTAGGTTCCGTTCAAATCTAAGCATCCCTATGCCCCTTCCTCTCCTCCCTTGGTATGACAGTGTAATACATCGATAACACCCTGCCCATTGTGTCCCCCGCGAGGCATTTTGGATCATATTTTTTTCTGTTTTTGTTTATGAGGCTCCCGCTTTACAAACTTATTGACTTGGCTAGCATACCAAAGGGCGATCTCATTAGACTATAAGGTCGCCATTTTCATGTATTAGGGTAAAATTTAGTCCAGCCGTACGAGTTAATTAATGTTATGTGTATGGAGAAATATACCTAACATTTATTTTTAACCAGTAAAATCGGGTTCATCAACCATATTTTTTGCTATACTGGCTGGCTGGATCTCTTCCATATATGTATGTAAGCCTCGAAGTGGTGGCAACTCGTAAATTGTCCGGCTTACAAGGGTGGTTGGTAAATCGTTTGCGATGGCTCATGACTATTAATTTGGACACCCGTCGCTGCCCCTGAGTATAAGATATACAACGATACTGACTAGAAAGGATAATGCAACGACTAAAGCATTTTTTTTAAAAAAAATAGGACAACTTCGTTAAAGATATCAAGAAGGCCATGTCTACATCAATTATAAAGCTCTACCGAGCTATAGTCTCAGAGGTTAACGGGAACGCAGAAAAACATATAAGAATGCGTACTTCAAGTATATGGGGTGGATGATAGCGAAGCCCCCCGCGACTTATCACTGAATGTACTATACATGGTTAGCGAATAACGGTGGAACTCCCGGTTGATAATACTAGGAAAAGCTACACGAATTGGGGTACATAAATCGGCTATCTATAATACACTACTATTAAGGAAAGGGTAGTGAATATTAATTTAATTTCAGGTGGAATATTCTTTATTTTGCTAACATAATCATGCGATCTTAATTCCCTTTATAAGGCAATTTTAAGTTGGACTAACGCTAGTATACGATTAAGCGTGCTGTGGGAAACCTATAGTGAGGTCTATACAACACCTATTTTCTCGGGGGATATCAAGAAGATCCCAAGTTGACCCCAGCCTATAGCAGTCAACCGCTAATATAGGATGGATAAAAAGGTAGCTCCGATTAATCAAGAATCTGACCATCTTCTGACCCATCTCCTTCAGGTGGGGAGGACCGTCTGGGGTGGTGCTGGCTGGTATGCCAATCTCGAGACCGTTCACGCCGGTCGTAACTTGAGCGACTAGATCCGTAAGAACGACGATCATGGGCATACCGATCCCGACTGCGGCTACGGTTTCGACTGGGTCTATAGCTATGTCTCGGACTCCGGGAGCGGTCGTGCCGACGGGCTGGTTCACGTCCACGGTACCGGTGCGAAGGGCTACGGGAACGTGGCGGTGATCGTTCATGACGGGCTGGCGAACGTCTCCCTCGGCTATGGTGGCTGCGAGACTCGGCCCTTTGATCACGACTCCCACTCCCTCGGCGCGCCGCGAGCTTCTCTTCAATAGTGCGGGCAATGGGGACCGGGATACGAGGGAGTAATGTTCCACTATATTTCAACTCCGTTAAAAGTTGATGACAGAATTGGCCGATGGTTCTATATAGTGGGATAGCGTAGTCGATCGAGATAGTTGGTCATTAAATATATAAAAATAACAGTTAATAAGGTTGGTTAAGTTGGCCATTTAGTCTATACGTTGAAACTAGTGGGCACTTGGACTCGGGTAGGGTTTGGGAATGGTGCGCAACGAACCTTAGGTGCACTTATTGGAAACTAAAGAGAGAGGACATACTTAGCCGGTGCGCCATTCTGAATTACAATTTCTTCGCGATCATCAAGAAATGGCTCGAACCAATCCCAGAGCTTAACGGGTTTACACACGTAACGAAGGTACAGCAGACCCAGTCCTCGAATATAACTAATTAAAGGGCACAGTGCAGTAACAGTAAATAATAGTAAAGGAAACCCGTATGGAAATTAATACGGCAGTCATCAACGCTATGGGTATGAAGATGGGGCCATGTTGACCCTGGCTCACTGTGGCTAGAAAAGTTTGATAAGAGTAGAAGATATCCGAATATACTTACGGAGAGTCGGGGTGGTTGAGGAGACCATTGATCTGTTTGACGGTAAGTCGCAAGGTCCATAGCTTGTAGAGAAGACAGAACGCTGACGAGGCGGTGGTTCCCTTTAAGAATGGATCTATTGACCAGGGAGTGTAACCAATTAGCCAATAATAGCACTAGGAAATAGGCTCGATAAATAGGTTCGGGTGTGGACCATACCACTTGATAAGGGTTATTGCTCGACACTTTAGTCCCTTCAGATCCGCAAGGGGGGATGGATGGTAAAGATACCCCCTCTACCTTTAGTGGAGTTATCAGGAAAACACAGTCGATATGACATTCATGGAAAAGGCCCTTACTGCCCTGGTACGCCAAATACAGAGGATTCGCGAGGTATCGGAGAAAGAAATAAGAGAGACCGCGGACGTTCGTCACCTACCTAGGGACTCCACTGGGAATAAAGAAATACGTCATAGAGAAATAGTAGCAAAAACCAAGAAACATTGGGTTATTCAACCAGTCACTACCAAGGAACTAAAGTGACTAGTATACTGCAAATGGATTAGCGAACTACACTTGGACACTAGACTAGCCGCACCAGAATAGACTGTGAGCCTCCGTCCCCCAATACGCCTAGGTATTATTGTATGCACTTACCTCGGTTATAAACCTCATCGATAATTTCATGGTATGTTTTAAACTCACTGGTAATCAAATAACAACCGGCGACCAAAATAAAAATCACACAGTGTGATTAGCTAGATGAGTAAGTAACTATCCAAACAGACAATAAGCTCATAGGGGGCTGGGGTGAAGGATATTTCCATAAGCTAGCCCACGTTACGCTCACCCATAAGTGCAGCAGTCGGGTTCCATTCACATCACTATACCGATTTGAAATGGGACCTGGAAACTTACTATAAGGATTTGAAGTACGGGGAGGATTGAATGTTCTGATACACAATGTTGTTGAGGTTCATCGTGGTTTCGTTACCCGTCGTTTCCAGTTTGTTGGCCTCGGCCTTACTCTCTTTATCGACCAGTTGTTCAGTGGGGGGCTGCATAGTGTAGGGTGGTGAAATGAGGGGCCTGGTGTCTTTGAATCAGCTCGAACGACTAGAATGGTGAGTGCAGCTAATGCGAAGAAACAAACCAAGAAGTATTAAAAGGGTAAGACAATTGCCAAGGGCATTGAGAAGAAAAACGAGGTGAGACCTACGTTTATGCGGAGGTACTGAGTTGAATGGAGCAGCCATGAGCTTCCGAACCATCCGCTTGGGCGCCAAAACCAGTACATAAACACGAGCATGTAACCCAGCGTCACTGGATGATGCTTTTACTGTGAGTATACTACCGTTCCCACCAATAAAGACGTACCATGACCGCATTTTATTTCTCCAAGTGGCATCGATAAGTCCTAAAACGACGTCATCCGTACTTATCAGTGTTAGCGGAGCCGCGAAGATAGTCTACCCATTAAATATTGCCGCGGTTGCAATATTCCGGCGGTTAGCAGGAAGGTATAGATAATATCTGCTTGCCGCAAGTTAGTCTACCGACGTGTTCTACCACCACCGGCTGACCATATGTGAGAAACTAAACTCCACTCTCTAGTGCCAATATCATGATTAAGATGAATCTTTTAGGAACGTACAGCTTTCCAACATTCTTGAACTACTATTATCCAATCGGACTACCCTATGCTCATATTATAATATATGTCTAACGGATATCACCATTGAAATATATATCTTCGGTAGTGGTATCACTCATAACAGGTAAGCATATATACTATATATCTGGTAAAAGTAGCAACTGACGGTACCGGTAGGGATTCATAGGTAGAATGAATAGTTTACTAGTCCCTCTCGAATTTAAAGCACACCAGAGCTCTAGGTAATTGATAGACCTGGCCATGAGTCCTTAAACAATACCAAAATATGCTGTCACTTCTCCCGAATTAGTTGTAATATAAGAATTGTTAATACAATTAGTTTAATTTAAATTTTTTCAGTTGTGGCCATATGTACCTGTTTGCACCGTATCCCGTTAGATCTGCGAAGTTAAGTGGATATCAGCCAATTTAGTACTGAGGTGGGTGACCACTTGGGAATAGTTGGTGCTACAATTTTTTTATTTTTTATTTTCTAAACTTTAAATTCTTATAGACCTCCGCAGTTATATGAATCAGACCTAGTAATGATTCGGCATTAATATAGTACTTGAAATTTACAGGGGATTTCAATGTCGTCTCTATCCAAAACTCATTGTTTTAGTTGATAGATAATAGGATTAAATGTAATAATTGCACATGGTCAGTCTAACTATACACGAAAGTCACATTTTTCCTAGGTCTGTCTTTGAAGAATTGGCTATTTCTTTTCCAATCTCACCTTTTATCCACAGCTTAAAACCCTATCCAGGGGCATTGGACTTCTCAATGGTTTTATATTCAACAAACGACACTAGAATTGCTATGAGCAGAAATTATATTTGGCCCAAATTTATTTACACAAAGCAGTCAGTTCAAAATGGATAGACTGAGCCCGGTTTAGATGATATTGAAGGAAATGGACGCGTGAAACTCGGAAAAATCGACTGATGTCCAAATGCATACCACCTCCCAGTATGCGTATTTTTGGTTTCGCAGTTGAACCGAACTTACTAATACTACTCTATCCCACCACCACCCCCATTTAATATCCGATTAGTAGGCACGTGATTTTTACACCCACTTATTTTGCCTATAAAAATCCTCCACTATGAAAATATGAGCCAGGCCAAATTTTCCATACTTTTAGAAAGTCAAGCAAAAAAAAAGTAATATGCTGTACCATATAGCATTTTGCTCATGCGCCCGATTCCTTCAGTTGAACCAAAGTCCACACCATTGGTCACATTTAGGTTTTCTATTCTTGAGTTATTCGTAATATTGATATAGTTCACCCCCCCTCCCCCTCAAACCTCTCGCACCACATTTCCTCGCCTGTATAATTCTAAAAAACAATGCCCCCGAGTAAGAAAGTAAAGCTCTCCAAAGGGTCGGCCGCCCCCACTCCTGAACCCGTCGCTATTAAGGAGTCTATCGATGAGCCTAGCCCATCCACCAGCCCGGACAGCGAACCCATGACATCGTTTATTGCCACGGTTGGCTCATATGAGCGACTTTTGTACGGTCTGAAAGCGGAATGGGCCGAGACTACGACGGAATCCCCTACCGACCGGCCCGCGCTGAAAGTGTCCCTTATTTTCGGGTTCCCCGCTCACGGAAATTCTATTACAGCGGTGGCTTCCACCCGAACCCACCTGGTTACTGGTAGTGTTGATGAAAACATAAAGTAAGCAATCCAACGGCCTTATATAAAATCATCTTATATATACAAGTTTGGGATAGAGATTGTCAATATGCCTGGTCCATTTTTTTTTACCGTAACCATTCCTGCTAACCCCTTCTTTGTCCGTGGTTATTGCATTTATACATTGTTTTACAGCCTGTTTAATACTAAGCGTCTTAAGGAAATCGGCTCTCTTCTCCAACACAACGGTACAATCACCGCCCTTCGCTTCTTCAGCAAGACCCACATGATTAGCGCCAGTGAGGACCAGACTATCCGGGTTTGGCGGACTAAGGACTGGGAATGTCTGACTGTTTTTAAAGGACACAAGTAAGTCGCTAACTTAAACCTCACCCGACGATGGGAGCTTTGCTATAATACAACACCATATGGATGAAATTCGAACCAGCTGTATAGGGTTTTACATAATACATGTATCGGCAAATGTATATGGGAATAGCTTTTAACCAGTAATATTGACCTCACCCAATGGATTTTTCATTATACAGCCTGGATGAACTTCTCCCATATATATATATAACTATTTGCTTGAAACCAGATTCATTAGTACCTATTTCTAACTTGGTGTCTACCGAACCGATCCTCTGTGTCTTCTTTATTATTGCTGCATAATTAGGGATCGCGTTAATGATGTGGCGGTCCACCCCACCGGTCGTTTGGCCATGTCCGTGTCGAAGGATCGTACCCTACGCTTGTGGAATCTCCTTACTGGCCGTAAAGCCAGTGTGAATAAGATATACAAAGAGGGTCTCGCTGTCCAATGGGACACCAGTGGCAAGCGCTACGTCGTCCTCAGCGAACGCGAGATTACCATTTACAATGTGGCGGTAAGTTAATGGATACAAGTATTATCCTACATCACTTTTAATTATGCGCTGAATACACCCCAGTTGTATTTCATTTACATGCCCCAATATTAGGATACATTAATGGGAGGCGGGGCGAGGACGCGTAGTTATTACGATATGCCAAACACATCTTGGGCAGTCGAAATCTACTTACCAATCGCTTGGTCTCTCCCCCTTTTTGTTTCTTTTCAAATTACCATCCTAGTACTAACTCAGTTTTTTACCGATTTTGCATTGACAATTCCACCATCTACAGGACGCGTCGGTTCTGCACAACATCCCATTGACCAAGCGTATCCACTGCATCTATCCTTTGGTTGACCCCAATGATCCCGACACCGAGTACCTTCTCTGCGGCGGAGACGACAAACGGATCCATATTTATGATATGAGCACGGGCAAGCTCCGGGCATCGCCCATCTGTCACGAAGCTCGGTAAGTTTTCCTGACGTACCTTGGTATCCGATTGCGGCCATGTGTACCAATGGCAATAATCGACCTATGTTTCCTATTCGATCAAACGTTTGGGCATATTGCCGACAAACGAGAGAGGAGGGGGGAGAAGGGGAGGTTAACCCGATACACATTATCAATTTCCTGTGGGCTAATTATCAACCCATTTTATTGCTTAACTACTCCATCCATCCAGAGTGCGGGCGTTGCAAGTCATTTCTCTAGAGCACCCCACGGCCGACAAGAAGTCACCAACCCCGATTGTCACTTCCATCTCTACCGATGGCAAGGTTAAATTCTGGGACTTCAACGACTTGTTGGCCGACGATCAAGCGACTGGTGAAACAACATCGACCTCCGAGCCACCAACTCCGTTAGCCAACTACACGACCGGCTGTCGCCTAACCTGCCTGACGCTGTCCTAACTACGTCTTTTTCTCGCTTTAGGCCCAGTTATTTCGGTTATTTGGAAGAGCCTCCGCACACCGCGATTAGTCTTGAAACCTCGCAAGTCTCGCGTTTCCCTTAATTGAGCTAATCACCTTTATATAGTTATATTTATTTATATTATATTAAAAAAAGAACACCAGCTCAATCGAAAGTTACTTCGTTTTTTGCAAAATAAAATAAATAATATCAGGCACTGCGTATTTATACCAAGGAGATATGTCTCTATTTACAATGGTTTGACGAATTTGGCCTGCACAAAAATACGATCCACGTCCAAGTTTTGCTTGACGTTCGTAGTTTTACGGAAAATATTATCCACCATCTCGGGTACAAACCCGGCCCGACGGAAGAGGGCCTCGAGCTCCGCACGGCTGAAATAATACGCCATGGTACCGTCCTGCCGCACGTAAAAGTTATCCTCCAATTTGCTGCCACTCTTGAACCGGAGCTGGGCGGCATCGTAAAGCCCGTAGTCCCGGAACAGGACTTTACCCCCGGGCCGGAGCGCCGCGAATACGTTGGCGACGGCCTGGTCCATTTTCTCGGGGGGAATGGCGGACAGTACAAAAATCATCGAGATGAGATCCACGGTGGCGGGGGGGACGGAGTCGGTTAACGCGTCCTGCGTCAGGTCACACACGAAGGCCTTGCAGCGGTCGGAGGCCGTGTAGAGGGGGTTGGCTTGGACTAGACCTACTGCCCGCGACGAAAAGTCACAGGCGTAGACGAACAGGTTGGGGTGGGATTCGAGTAGTGGAAACAGGAAATTACCGACCCCGCAGCCGACTTCCAAAAGGGTCTATTATACGCATGGTATGGTTGACACCCCACAAGTGTGAAGGTATATAAAAAAAAACACAGGCAGCGTAAACCCAATAAGTTAGACATCGATTAGCCGGTGTTGGTTTTTCTCTGCAGGTAATTCCTATATCATGGTGATCCTTCGAAAATACCCGTTTTGAAAATTGGATATATATGCCATATCCAAATATATAGAAACATTGTAATTGGGCTGTGGTCTTACCAACTTGCTTTGCTCGTTACCATTTTGCGATTGGAGCTCATGAAACTCCCGCTCAATCCAGTGCCGGTCTTTGAAGAAATTGGTAGTGTTACGCTTGTAGAATTTATCCCTATTTGGTGGGATAGGGAATGGGGGAGGGGTTATCAAATGAATATATGGGGCGTTAGTAAAGACCTCTTAGGGATGGTTATCAGTCTGGCCAAATAACGTATTATTTTTTAGGTGATAATGTAAGGTCCCTTACCAGTTCTTCGAAGCTTCCTGCCGGTACTTCTTGACCCAAAACTCGGGAACCACCTTGGTGTCTTGAGCCAGGATCTGCTTGGCCCGGTCGACATATTCGGGTTGGGGATCGGCCATAATGTTAGCTATCGAATATTGGAGCTGAGAAGCGTAAATGCAATACAAAACGTAGGTAGGGGCTTGCCGGAAAGGTTTATCCTAAATGCTGTAAGCCGAGGTTGAGAAATGCACACAGGTGGGGCTTTACGTTCGCTAGCGGTGTGACTTCGGGAGAGGGCGATCTAACCAGCGCTGGACTCGACTAAGAACGGTGGGGCTGCCTCGGAAATGTAAGTAGAGGATGGGTCAAGTAGCTAAAACAAGCCAACTATATAAACTGAAATGGTTTTGCAATGTGAGCGGTGTGCTATCGAAGGCGAGGTTGACAGTGGGCCGGGTGGGGCTGCCTTGGTGAATGCTTGATAGATTTTGTACAACCATGGTTGCCTCTTGTACTGTTCCTTCCCCCTATTGCTCATCAGCCTTGAGGGCCAGTCTTCCTTTTCTTATGCCATATTTTCCCATTAGACCTATACCTGCATCTCTGACTTAAACCCCACGGAGAGTAATAGTCATGGCCGAAGCCACACCATTTACCCTAAACCTTGCGCCCGCGCTTCTCGAGCGGCTCTCCCAAGACTTGGAAAAGTCCCCCGAGGTTCAGGTAAGTTAAGCCTCACCGACTCCAGCGGGAGCCGAGCAAGCCTTACACCGGACCGCATTGGCCCTTCACTTCATAAGTAATGGTATTTATCCAGTACTCATTGATACTTTAACCTTGTTACTGGCTATACTGACCGTGGTTATTAGGAAGGATTTCTGATAGGACGGGTCATACACATGAACCATGTCACATCTGGCATTACCGACGATAGCGATGATGGGCGTGCCGAGTTCCAACCGGCGCACTCGATGGGTAAGTCCGGCTATACCTCTGTACCATTTACACGGCTTCCCGAAATTAATGGGGAGAAACTAGAGCTTTAACGTAAATAGGGGTTTTATAAAAAAAACCAGTGAATTTGGGTGCTAATGGGATATATTGGGTGCCTATATATAAATATATGTTAATTGATTCAAATGCTACCCCGATTTGGCCACTTTTAGAGATCAGCGACTACCACCCATGGAACCGTTCCGACCCCAAGTTCTACAACCCCGATGGGTCAATTGATGGCGACATACTGCATTCTTGGGGAATCAGAGACAAGGTATACTAATCACCTAATACGCCCACCCCTTTGCTCCAAAGAGTGACATCTTCATCCAAAATTATATGACCGAATTATGCATCACTTTCCTTATTGCTAGTTGTAAACTAATGCCATAGTTCATGTGGTTTTATCTCTCTCTATTTATTTACATTTCAAACTAGCGGGTCGTGGGTTATTACCATTACCGAGGTCAGTCGCCCAACTATCCATCCATGCGGGAAATGACTCTAACGGGTAATTTACGGGACTTCCTGCTATCCTGTGGCCTGCATGGGTTCCACTCGGACCCGTTCATTCTCGGCGTATTGACCGCGGCCCCCACAGAATACGACCAGCCCTTACCCGAGCAGAGCGCCCCACCGTCTCTACCACTCGTAAACATACAATGGTCCTTCTGGAATGTAGACCAGCCGGGAACAAGCCTTCATATACCCCTTAAGCCACTCCCGACATATATTACAACTTCTCTGCCCACTCCGGCAGTAAGTCTGAGCCTGGACGAAAAAGAAGGTCTTAGAGGGATAGCACGGTAAGACATATGGACAATGACTGCAGTATACTTCACACACGAGGCCATTCACGTCCCAATTATCGACATTATTCGCCCCTTTAGTTGAACTAGGGGCATCGCAAAACCCATTACTCCTGCCTCACTAACGATTTAATGTTTCCATGGAATTGGACTACCTTTTGTAAATATACTGGGGTGGGTTTTATTACAATACGTTGGTGCAGATGCTCGAACCCTGTGGATACTATCCGGCTATTTCAAGAAATGATGAAGCGAATCCCCACTAACGGGACCAATATGGTTTTGGAACACTTCGCCCACACTATCAAGGTAAGTTCGGTTGGCTATTAGTCCATGTAGTTTTTGAAACAGATTTTAAGTGGGGGTTTAAAGGCCACACCATGGTTAGATTGGTTTATGAAGTATAACCTGGAACGGTTCTGGGCGTCTCGAATATAAAATTGTTGAGCCAATGGCAAATGCCATTAGGAACTAATCACTTTGATTTGGTATAGTATTTATCTCATTACGCGGGGCTTACAGAGCCAGGCCCGATGGTTGATCCAGCAAGGCTCCAGCGCCAAGCCTGTCGCAGCGCCAACCTCCCACCGCCTCTCCACAGGGGCCCGGAGCGTGGATACATCCGATAGCATTTTCAACAATTCCCTGTTCCAGTTGGAAGAGGAAGACCCGGAACTAGAAAGCCATTTGCTACAGATTGCCGAATCGCAATATTATTAATTTTCTCAATTTAGTTGGAAACTGGTGTGATTGCGATACTCCTAATAGGAACGATGAGCAACTTGTAAGAAATATGTCCTACCTGGGGTCAGTTATATATACATATATTATACAGTTATTAAACAGGATTTGTTCTATAGTTGGCGCATAGGTGCCTCTTTCTACTTTGCCATTAATTTCCAGTACCACAAAATTGCCCAAGCGAGTGCCACTTTACTTAACCATAGGCTCGATTGGGCCATGTGTAGTAATGGTAGGTTCTTGTGATTTGTCGGACAACTAGGCAGATTGCCCCCCTCCCCAATACTAGACCTGGTGGATTGTCTAGAAAGTTACAAAATATAAAGGGCTAATGTGCTTATAAATAATTCAATCTAGAGTTGGAGAATTGCACTGGTGATACTATTCTGAGAGGCGACAACTGCTGGTAGTCGCTAAATTTATCAGGACACCTAAATATTGGGCATTGATGGAAATACGTACAGAATAAGGTATTTTTAAGAATTCCGTGACCCCTACTTACTGTGCTTCAGTGTCCTATTCTGATTGGAAAGCTGATTTGCCTGACGGCCTTCACCCTGACAAGCATACTGGTCGGAACTTCCAGTCAATAGTACAATCAGTCGGTGTTTCTCACTGATAGCTGAGCCACTATTAGAGATCCCCTAATTTGTTGACCAGGACCATAACACTGTCCGTAACAACCGACCAAGTGGTCTTGGTGGAAACTTCGAAAAGCCAATAACATACTATGGGTCACTCTAGAATACCAACACAAATACCACCTTCTTGATTAGTATAGAGTATCCGCTCCGGTTGGCATAGTGAGCGAGATCTACTTTACTTATCTTCAGACACCACTTATTTCACCTAATTTAAACGAATCCATAAACCAGTATCATTTGTCCTATTAGGAAATGGGCACCACTTCCGATTTATCTTTACCATTTGCCTATACCTCGTCCAGGGGATCCGCTGATTCCACCGTTCATGGATGGCGGTCCACAATAATAGGTAGAAAACTGGACCTGCCTCTAAATTACCGGTTATTTCCCTTTAATTCCGCTCTTTTATGTTCATCTAGGGGCTGTCAGTTGATGGCAAGCGTCGGAGTCTACGCGGAAGCGGGGTAAATAGTTATTATCGGTAGTGTGGAACAGCAAATTCCGATCACGGAACTGGGCTTCGCAACCCCTTGATCGACCTTCGTTGCTCATCTGCCTGTAGGTCTTGAAACAGGCTGTCATCCCACCCACACCACTCATCTGATATCGGCAGTACCGATTACCTGGGGCTTTGTTAGGGCCGATGGCCATCAACTAGTGATTTACTGTGCAATATAATTGACAGTGCCTGCTTCGGCCCTGACCCCTTGATCGTATCACACACCTCATCATTCCACTCAGCCGGCGAATTTGTTGCATGCAATCTGTTCACCGGGCTCCCCTGGCGCATTAAAAGGAGTCGCGGTGGAGTATAGGTCTCCTATTAATCACACCCCAGGGCTGAATAAAAGGGTACATCGACTGGATCTAAGCCGATGCCTCTCCTCTCAGACTATTGACCTTCCGCTTCGGTGATTCGCCCCTATTACATTCGTTGATTACCTAGACCCTTGGGTGCATCTGCCGTCCCGTGGATCCGGCCGAATTCGATCCGATGGTTTTATTCCGATCCCCACGTCTCGGCTACCGCATTGGTATACTGGCCCAGCTTAGGTTCTCGGATATCTCGGACTTGTAGTCGGCCTTGACTAGCCGAGAAAGAGCGACATTCACTGGTATGTGTAACAGTGGGAATATTCCTGAAAAACCATACATATATAGGGCCCCGATGAATCCACCGTTACCGGCCATGTCGCAGAGTTCGACTCTCGGCCGACAGCTGATTGCCATTAACACTCCATTGACCAACAATTAAAGTATAATTTAGGATTGGCCTATGCGCCAAGTACATGTAGGCACACTAGGTGGGTTTTACTTCACAGGGAACATGATAAAAAACGGGAATCGGGCGACCCCGTTCCTCAGTAAACGGATATACGGGCTGGGTAACCAAGTGCGCTGGATTCACCCTAGGCTAACTAAAACAGCGAGTTAACAATACTATCCATCTGGCCAGCTATACTACAGGCCAGAATCCACTAGTATATGAACTCCCCATGAGCAATGGCAATGAACTGGGCCATTGGTAGACGCTCATATTATCCGAGATACTATGTGAGGCCCAACAGCAAAATCAGAGACGCAACCTACCCGGGCCAATGTCGACTTACTGGCTGTATTCTTCTAGAGCCAGCAACCCTTCACGGCGGCTGGTGGCCTTGACGATCTTGGTGAATGCATACGCCTTGCTTTGGGTTCAGTTGATGTCTAAACAAAAATGGTACAGGACGATGGCCGTGAACCCAGTTGAACCACAAACTACACTACTCGATATCAATTGCACGACTAGGAGCACCAAGCCGGGGTGGTTAAGGTAAATCGGGGCATTAATCACCGGCCGAATTTCAAAAAGAAAAAGAAGCGGGGGCTCGACTCTACAGACAGGATCCTCCGGATATAGACGATCTGGTATATTTATCTGGTTGCCCATAGCCGGGACTTTGATTGCATGCCGCACTTACTGCATTACCATGGGTAATTTGGCAGCGTTATTGCAGGGCCAACCCCTGGGGCCTGAAAGTATACCTTACACCGCTTAGACCCAACATTTACATGAGGCAGCATAGCATGCTGATATCCCGGTTTTGCCACTCTTACTCTAGCCCCCCATACAACCGCAGTCTCGGAATTTACCCGCTCCTGTCATCCCCTATTACTGACCAATCGCGAGCCCATTTGCCAGGTAATGGTGGCTAGTAAACCATGCAGTATCCACTCATTAAACTAACCAACCTGTTATGTACCAACCTCATTGAATTACGGTTGACTACCTCCAATTCATACAACATAGTGAGTTTGGCCTTACTAAGTCGGGCATCGACTGTGGTGGTCACGGTAAACGCCATCCCTAGGGGGGATATGCGACGTTTCATATACCGTGGGTTGCCTTTTATCCAATCTATTCGTAGTATTCCACCCAGGACCGTTCCACAGTGCCGTGTTAACAAACCCCCTCCATTTACAAAGCAGCCTTACCTCTGGCCAACGCGTGGGTGTGCTATCCAGCGTTCTTAACCCTGTATACTTCCAATTCAGAGCACTGAGCTGGCCCACCAATTCCACATTAAAAAATATCGGGTTCCATTCAACCACCTGGACCAAACCCGACCTACCCAGTCTTTTCCACCGCCGGCGGCTCTACCCTACGTATTGGGGCTATTTTGCACCAAGCAGGTGGACGCTATTGACGAAACATCTACCCTTCACAGTGACAACATTCACCCCTACAAATGAGAGATTGGGATTTCCCACACCGAGTTGGGGATGATTTATAATTGTCAGTAATGCCGACCAGCAACGGGTTTGGTCGCCTCATAGAGGCATGAGAAAAGACTCTCCGACTATTTTCCTAACCCGATGAATCTACTCCGATTGCTAGTGGTGATGGAAGTCCCGGCGATTAAGTAGTTGCCCAGGGTGTGGAACAAACACCTTCGATTATCGATGCGTTGATATATATATATACACCGATTTCTCTTTACAATTTAGACTAAGAGGGGTGATTCTATAATTAAACTATTCTACAGTGATTAATATGCCAATCAAGGCTGGATAGCCCAGGCATCCAGTCAGATTTCAGCGGAAAATCCCCACTACTGGCCGGTATATAATTAGCCTGGATCAGCTGACGGCAGTGTGGAGTTCTCACCGACCATCCTTTGTTGGCCCAACTAGACGCAGGTGTCTAAAAAAAGAACCACGGCCATTGGCGGGGGATTGATACAGCACAGTGTGGGTTTGGGATTTGGGATGCAGTAATATTATTTTTTCTTCACCAAGTATAACTCGGGAGGGGGAGACATACCCGCCTCCACCCCGGGCGAAGTGAGGCAGCCCTGCCTCACGACTAAATACTGGGGCTTAGTTTGGTTCTGCATGGGAATCGGCATGATTGATATACAAGAAAGTTAGGAAGAAAAAAGGGGTTGGTGTGACCAAATTGCCTCTATACCCTGTATTAAAATACAGTTGCGGGGTTTAATTGGTTTAAGGATCCAAGGCCTAGCTGCAGCCAAGGGCCAGTGAGTGATTCATTCTGGGAATTCCTTGATGGTAGTATTATTGGAAAAGGGTGTCCAAAAGAGCTGGTCGGCCCTGAAAACATAGCGGGTGTATGATAGGACCAGCGTGCTGCGACTATTTGGCACCAGGGTTTAGGTGGAGGTGTGCGTCCGAATCGCTTATTCCCGCCGGACTATAGTTCCCTCGATTATGAAATTGCCGATTACTTACCAAGGCCCAACCGTTAGTAAATAACAGCCCGTTCAAGAAGGACTAATCGAAAAAGGCTGGGAATCCGCTAACTATAAATAGAGGCCAGGTGATGAGATAAACATTGCGGAAATGGGGATTCACACACACTGAGGCGGCAGTCTATTAAGGGATGCAAATGGGTTTCCCAGGGACGACTTGTTTTTATTGGCGCTCTATCACTCGTAGAGGCAACCTTTCCGACACTGCCCGTTTATTCGGCCAGTCTCCCAGTGAGACCCGAGGGCTTGTGGCTGTGATGGTTTGGGGATTTGATTGAGTGGCACCCGGGCGACCAGCACGCTATGGGGGCCAGGATAACCCTACAAGTTCCAAGTAATCAATCAATACCCAACTGCAGTAAGCCTGCCTTTACTTTATTTATCGGCGGCTACTGCCCATTACCTGCGGAGGGTATGTATAGTGGCTTGACTGGGTGCAAAAAAAAAGAAAAACAAGGTTTAAAGAGGGGATATTTACCAAAGCGCAAAAGATGCCTACGGGAGAACTGTGCTAGAGATACTCGAGGATACTGGTTACTATCACATGCCCTGGGCATATTATCACCACCGGACCCTGTTTTATGGGGCTTTATTCAGCACTATCCAACCCGCTGTAGTATATTCCACCCGAGTTATGCTTCTATTAACCCGGATTCCGGGTACAATGTGGGTGGGCCTTGTTGATATGGGTGAAATCCAAGCCAGCTGTATAAAGTTTTACATGATTTGTGTATGGGAGAGTATGCGGGAGTAACCATTTTAACCAGTAATGTAATGGATTTTTCGTTATACAGCCTGGATGAACTACTCCCATATTCTTCCATACCAGCATGCCAGGGGTGAAATCACACACATACCCCGTGGCATAATTTGGCAATGAACTACTTTGACGTGACTAGAACACGTTACGGGCCAAGCTACGCAGTTTCCTTTGACGGACTTTAAAGCGGATTCTACTGTAGGTTGATTGGGCCCGGGGGTTATTAACGGAAGGTACCCGGTCGCTTTGATAGAAATAAAGAACTTCTTGGCAAATCTCTAAGCATGTTTGCCGAGACCTCTGGTTACATCAGTCTTCCGCAGCCACCCGGCCAACCCGATAATTCGATCTGGGACAACCCAGCGGTATTTAAGGCGTGCCACGGAGGCTAACCTTGCATGCCTGGTCGTTTAGTGCATTTACAGAAGGAGTTTAATTAGATTTTAGTGGAATACTGGCCCCAGCATCGGCCGGTAGCCAAGTAAGGAAAAAGGGCATGGTCGGATGGAATGATTCAAGCCGGAATGGTCGGCCCTTTTTTCTGCCGAGTATCAGAATGGTGATGAACCCTGGTCAAGTGTATAGAACCGGCTGAAGATATCCTAGGGTATGGGAATAGCAACAGTAATAGAACCAGCGTCTTCCTCCGTAAGAACACCGCCCGGAGATAAAGTCGAAAAGGGGAGCCAAATTCTTCCAGGTAGACACAGCGGTGGGCAGAAAAGTTTGGTTGTACGAGGAATAGCCTAGGGTCTTAAAAGGGAGGGGCTTGCAGGTGGCCATCCCCGCCAATTCGGCCAGTCACAGGCCCAGCCTATTGTTCCAGCCCTGTCTATTACCAGCTCAATCCAATCCCCTAACTAACCCTCTCTTTTTCAACAGGGTAGGGTGTGGTTTCCCACCCAACTGACCCTTCCCGCATACATTCTTCCTCTTCTTACATATGCGCCTTGGTCCCAGCCAGCTATTTTTACTCCTCCTGGAGGACCATCGGGCCTTCTTCCGTCATGCACTGATCACCCACACTCTATTGAAATAACTGCATCTCATTCGCATCTAAAAATATATTCCTGGTCCGCTAATCCTCTCGCTATATGCACCCACTTGCTATATGCATCCGTTGTATATAAATCGCCCAGTCTGCACGCCACTCCCAAAGACGCTCCGCTCCCTCTTTTCCCTATATTGTGTTGCCCTGCTGCGTTTCTCTTGTATTTCCACTGCCCTGTTAAAACACCGCTTAATAAGCTTGAACCCGTTCAGTTTCGGACAGTGTCTCCCTCCCAGACACTTGGAACCGTTTCACTCACGGCTTTCGATTAATCCTCCCCCACTGCGGGTCGCTTCTTTAATTGCGACCACCTCCTGTCTCATTCACTGCGTCTCGGCCATCTGCTTCCTTGGGGTTTCAGATTATATATGATATACTCCCTTTATCTGTAAGCTTTCCGACTGTCGGATTAAGTCCCAATTCCTCCACCCAGTCGTGTGGAGACCGCGTAGGTACGTACGAACGAACGTTATTCGCCCCTTATCACGCCAATACTGGGAGTGCATAGACTCTCACATTGCCCCGGTTGGATTCATTTTACGCTGAGCCTGTGGTAGTGGGTGGGAGGAC
>JANBQC010000584.1:0-17701 GCA_027576995.1 Dimargaris cristalligena
GAATAGCTTTTAACCAGTAATATTGGTCTCATCCAATGGATTTTTCATTATACAGCCTGAATAAACTTCTCCCATATATATAAATAAAGTACAGAGCACGCGTACCGTGCATACTCAACCGGTTAATTGGGCCATTAGGTGACTAAATGGAAGTTCGGGATTCTGGCATGTCTGATGACGGAAGCACCTTATCCGGGGGATCAGTGTCAGCGCAACTTTTGGGATGGATAGGGGATGGAAGAAAATAGGTGGTGTTAGGAGTGGTCGGGTGCTTCGGACTAAGTATACTCCGGCCACCGATCGAGCATTTCAACAAGTGGACTAGTGGGTAGTGTGGCTAGCCAACCGGCCTCTTATCATATACCCCAACCGTATACCAATAGGTCAAGGGGGTGAATTAAATGCGGGTATAGGCTATATCGTTGATGGCGGTACACCACGACTTAGTAATAGAGCAAACTGGCGAGGGTTAGGGATGTAGCAATCCCGGCCATCGATCCCCCACTGGTGTAGAAATGATTACTTACCTCAGGGGCTATAAATGTGGATTGATCTCACATATAAATGGGGATGGGGGTAGGTAGCGTATGCGAGGGGGGTATGGGAATGGACCCAATCTAATGGACCGCAACCCATTGCCCCTCCCCCAACGATACATAGCACAGATGTATCCGGGGATAATTCGTGCAATGCAATGCCGCAACCCCGTCAGACCGGCGGTTTGGGTGTATGGGCCACCCTTAACCGTTTCATTTTCACCCTAATCTAAATTTCCGGCCAACCCGTTCCTCTTATATTGACCAACTTTGAATTCCCCTGAAATAATAACAATTAAAATGGCCAATCCTCCCCCCACCCACTTTTCTCATATATATTGCATTACAGGCTCTTCCACGGCATGTAAACACTGTGTCTTTTTAATCTACGGCCCCATCCATAGTTCGGCATAAACTACGTTCCCTATGCTTCACGGGTTGGGGGTGGAGGGGAGGGGTGACATACCATGACCAACGAGCTCGATTCCGATCCCCCCATTCCACGGTCCAAACCCGCCACCAAATTGGCCTAAACGAGACGGTATTGGCGACTATGCCGGGTGCTGATCATCCGACAGCGTGGCTGCTGGGCCGGATGACCTCATGCCGTGCAGCGCCGATTGTGTCAGGGGATATGGCGGAAGGGGAGGCCTCTCCTGTACGTCTAAACAATCCCTATATTGCTGTTCCCAGTGAGTGGCTCGGACAGCACTACAGCAAGCGATTTAGGAGATGGGGAGGTGGAGGGGGGCAGGAGGCATGTATGTGCTATAGTGGTTACTCATATCCCCCAAATTGTGGCTAGTAATTAGTCTAGTGATTTCGACCGCGAACAAATAATAATACCTAAAGGGGCCACGAGCACCAGGCCCTCCGGAGTACTGGTTCTGCGGATTGGCACAGCTAGCGGAATAGATGCACCACCACTAATTTGAGCCACCTTCCTTCAATCGGAAATAGCCATTGGCCGATACCTGACGGCATTTTCACCATTTCGGCTTTTCAGAAAGAACCAATAGAATGCCTTATTTTAAAAAAATATAATATAGTACAGTCGGTTTCCGGGTTTCCCGGCTGCGTACTTTTTCATCTTAGGGAAGCGTCACCAGGGACACGGACCAGTTGGTCGCTACAGTCCTTCTCGGCCAAGCTTTCCGGCGCATCTTATTAGGCTATGCAATACTATAGGCTCCAAAAAATATATTATGGAATACCCCCCCCCGCGCGCACCATTCTAATTTTGTTAATCAATATTAACCTTTGATACCCGCTAATCACGTCTCCAATGATACGGAAAATATAATATTTATCATGGCAGCGATGGACCATCCCTGAATGGCATTACCTTCTTCCACTAACCATAGGGTCCTGGGCGGCAACCACCCACTCACATACTCCTCCTCCTCCGTCCCATTTCCTTCAATTCACACACCGCGCCCAAAAATCGTCCCCCAGTAAATACCAAGCAGCAAAATAAAGTAAAGGCTGTGGACGAATTCATTCTATAGGGCATCTTGGTGAGCACCTGGGTGAAGGATGTATCACTCGCTGGCCTCTCTTTTGCATGCAGGCCGGGCTGAATGGGGCCTGGTACGTGGCTTGTATACCTATGAGGTAGACGGTAGGATTCCATAAACATTGCCTATTATCCGGATTTGATTACTCACTCGGCTGTATGTGTGTGGTCATATTTTTTGTCCCACTTTTTGAATTTAAAAATGTATATATTTATAATATGCAGCCAATATTCTCATACAACACCACTACCGCCTCCTTTCTCATTAGGTCCACCGCCGTCACCACCTTTCTCTCCTGGGGAAGACCTAGTATGGGCAAAACCAATAATCCTGGACTGATTAATGACGAACCCATCTGCACTTTAATGTATTACCTGACACATGCGCCAATGGGTGGGGCGAGGCAAAAGTGACCATGTTACAGAACCTAACAGTTTGGAAAACAGCCGAAGGGCCGATTTGAAATATCCCAAGTTCGGCCGTCCCGTTCCCTGCTTTTTTTGCGTACTATTTGGCCCTTATATATTTCGTCATGGGACCTACGCTGAAGCGATGCTACGCACTTCCCCTTATAGATACTGGTTATATTTCAGACTTTTGAAGCAAGGCCTGGGTTAGGAGGGAAGCGTACCTTTACGTGTGCGTGGGAGATACAAGGTGGTGGGGCAGGGAACCATAGAGGGCGGGCAGGGGGATGAATGGGGCAATTCAATTGGAGAGGTGGAACAAAAGACAGAGGGGGAGACCATTTGACAATGAGTGTGGAACCGCAATGGCTGAGTTTGGATGGCCCCGCAGCTACAGGGATTTTTAGCTCTACCAGGTCACGGTCATTTTGGGCACAGCGACCTGCAGGATGGGGATACTCTCGCTAAACCCTCCATAACCCACGCCCTAGCTCAGTGATCCCCCGCACCCCACGAAACGGGCCCCGTTGGATGTGTCCGCCCCCCTCCCCGCTGGCCATTCTAGACTAGAATTCCCTACATTGGGTCCATTTATTAAACGAGGAGTTGGCTCGTTGACGAAAGAATAACTACGAGCCGTGGGCCTTGCTCTGCTTCAGCCTTATTTCCACCAAGTGGATCAACGCTCCAATAGCGGGAATCCATCCGACGTTGCCCCATTTCGTCATCCCAAGCTAACTAGTTATTTTAGTAATCATACGTTTTATAGTCACTTTTGTCTAAAAAATAAAATAGAATATAAGGCGAGCACTGAAGATTTGATGCGACAGCACTGTCCGCGTGAACCCGCGCACAACTTAGTAATAGTGCCTATACCACACGTCACTCTATTGAATTCTTTCCATTCTGGTCCGCCTCTCTCTCTCTCGTCTGCTCGCCACACTAAGGAGGTCGCGCGTAGTAAGTGGGAAAAGGATCGCCTGGGCCACACTCTACACACCCCTTGGAAGGGGCGGTGGAGTGCTGTTGTCGTGCATTTAGAGCATGTCGCACATGAGCATACCTAAGCGTACTAAATTGGGCGGACTTGGGGGGATGAGCACCGCCTCGCTTCCCCTTCCGGTTCAGGCGGCAAGGTTTCGGGTATTACCTTTTGGTTTGGGTAGCTGCCGTGGTGGTCCTCGTAAAAGGAATGGCCAGGTTAGCTTTGGGAGTACGGGGAAGCCTCGTTAACAAAGTAGAATTTCCGCGTTTCCACCACTCTCCCTCTCTATCTCTCTGTGTGTGTGTGTGTGTGTGTGCGCGTGTTTCCTTTCTCAATAAAAGTAGGGATGAGGGTGGTTAGCTACTCACCCTTTATACCTTGCACTCGACATTGGTAGAATTTTCTTGCACGGACGGGGCAGCATTATAACCGTGGGGAATGGTATCTTGATATCATGAATAATCCTCAGGTCTATCTATACCAGCACAGTCCATATTGTGGGCTTTGTTTTGCTTTTGTATTATATTATTTGGGCACAGGAGGTTTGTATGCGTGAAGAACAAAAGTGAACGCTGGTTGGAAGGTGAAGGTTTAGTGTATATATATATATATATATTGAAGCGTATGGCAGTGAGCTTAGAGGCTGTTTATGGGTGTACCATTGTATATTTTATATCCAGTTGGAATGGCGGCTCTGCAAAACATTTCTCGAGATATCAATTTTATACTTGTCGTCAATCGCGAATGAATGGAACGTGGGCGGCCGAACATGAATGTGATCAAGGCACTTATTGAATTCGCGGATCCAAATTCTTTAACTTTGAGTCCTGGGAGCCGCTTCCTAAACAGGGCCTTGATCGATTTTATTTTTAACCTGACCCGGGCGCAGTATATCCACAGCTAAGATATGGGTCTAGGTTGGCTGATTCGTTCTTGGCAGCCGAGTATAGTCGGAGGTAAGGATATAGTACCTCCTGCCCTCGAGTTTCCCGTATTATATAGTCCAACTACGGTGGTATATTTGTAGGACTAATGTCCCGACATGTATTCAGTGACTGTTCCATTTCAATGTAACCCCTTTTATAATTTAGTATCCCATACCTCAGTGACTCAGATACTAGGTCTTCGCAGGAGAGGCCAGTGATTCGGGGCACAGAATCAAAATCAGGATCTGAAAGTGCCAATACCATTTTATATATATTGCTACCGCACAGATTATCTATAAAGCGTAGGGATGGTCTAGGAGGGAAAACACCCGGTCTATAAAGGCAAGTGACGATGGGAGGTCGACATTGGCAATAAGGGAAAGGGGGCAAATCCGCGAGCGATAAACCGGTTGCTAGATTGGGTAGAAATGAACCGTACGCCTCTTCTTCGCATAATGGTGAAACTATATCCCCCCAAGCCATTACCGTCCATATAAGTAAGGGTAGTGTGTGTGGAGGAACTTGCCGGGTTCCGCTGTCACTCATTAAGATCAAGCTTAACCCAGCCAACTCACTATTCCGTTCATTTCCCCCCCTTAGGCCTCTAGTAGTAGTCCAGTACCTAATGTAAGCGCATTATTTTCTTATTTAGTCGATTCCCCACCACCGGATAGGAGCTGTAGGCCCCTCCGCATCCCCACCATCTTTGGCTGGCCCACGTTATAGCGAACAGTAAGCCACGCCACACTCCCCTCTGACCAACCCCAAATATCAATCTGCGGATCCCTCCCCCCTGTACAGCGTGCCTCTTCCACCTCATCTCATCCCATCCCATCCCATCCCATACCGCCTGGCCTGTCGCTTATATAAACCAACCGTTCCGTCCGCCTGGCTCTGCCCGCTAATCAGCTGTACTAGGTCTCCCATGTCCCACTGCCATGGTCCTGCTTCGTTGGTATTGTTCGTTTGCTTAGTACTGTTTATATAGGCTCTTATATTCCCATTGTCCTCGCCCCACCTGTGACCTTTCCCGACCGCTTGTCAGCGCCATTAGTGTATTGTTCGTTTTACTAGTATTATCATTAATTCTGTGGTGTCCCCACTTGCTCAGTCATTCTATCCACTGGTTTACCCAGCTTTATATCGTACCCGCTGCTGTTCCCCTTCGCCGCCCTCTGGCCCCCGCCTGACTACTTCGATCATTTAGACAACTATCTACTCCCTTGTTAGTACACACTTTATAGTGATCCTCGTTGCTTTTACCTCCCTTAGTGTTGCACTACACTTAGCCACCCGTACTCCAGACCGCCCGGACAGTACTTTCAGTGGAAAACCGCAACATCCTGACCTGTGGTTCCAGACTATTGGTAAGACCCACCTTGCTTACTTCAATAAGCCTACTTTGGCCTGTATTTGCCCCGAACTAGTCATACAATTATATATATAATATGTATTTTTATAATGGGGGATGCGTGTGTCTATGGATTTTAGATACATCTGTAGTATGGAGTGGTCATACTCCAATTTTAGGCCGCCTGCGCTATCCAGTTTTTCTCCACATTTTTTGGGCTTGGCTCTTTCGCTTTCTCTCTCTCTCTCTCTCTGGTCAGCCCCCCCCGTTGCTATTCAGCCCTACACCCACATGTTGTGGAGGGCAATCCATCCCTGTAATAGTGGCTTCCTATTTTTTCCACGACTCGCGGCAGTCCTAGCTGCACTTCCTGTGCGTATGGTGGCCATGCCCGATTTCTCTGTTTATTTTTCCATATTTTCTCTTTTATCCCCTTATGGGCTGGACCAGATTGAGAATTTCGGTCAAGTTGTTGTGGGGAGACGGGGGGTTGGTTTGGAATGGGAGAGTATGGAGGAAGGTGGACTAGCCAAAACATAGTCACTGGCATGGTCAGTCTATAGTTTTTTAAAATACCGGCGGAATGTGGCCGATCCCCGCTGCTATTTTGGGCCAGTTGGGTATGGAATACTGAGGGGGGATGAGTGAGGCTTTAGCACTTTATTCTTCCCTCCTCCTGTTTTTGTCTTGTTTTTCCACCTAAGCATACACAGCCGAGCATACCCGGGATATGATTGACGCCCCTCGTCCCCCCCCACACATATACACCCCGTCCCCCTCCACCAGCTCCGGACTGTGCGGTGAAGTCCCACTGGTTGATAATTGATCATTCCGCGTTGGGAAGCCCCATTGTTGCATCGATTTGGCCATCATTTTTTAGTCAGCTTGGGCTATTCGACAGGGCAAAGCGGAGTGTATATAGTTTGTTTTTTGGCAAAGCAGGAGGGTAGACTGCACTAGAATCCCCCTCCCCTCGTCCCCCCTGATTGATATTCCACACGCTCGGAGTCGCCATACCATCAAACGGTTTTCCTAACCTCCGCCCCAACTCACGTAACCACACACTGCTCTCACTCATCCTATTCACTGACTTGCCTGTCTTCCCTTTTTTTCGTATTCTCTTTGGTCCTGTCCCCATCACTTACTTCCCTTAGGTATCCTGGCCATACACAAACACACACACACACACGTATATATATATATATATATATAGATAGACTGCCCACCATCCGTGCATTCGCCAATTCCATTTCCTGACTTCCTTGTTAGCCCCTGCTTTCCACTTTAGGTCCGTTTGGGACCATCGCCGAGCCTGTATTTATTCGCGATTCCCGTGGCGGCATATCCAAACCAGCTTTCAGGTTATCATAAACTCTATTTCCATTTCAGTGTGTAGAATTCCTCAGCACTCCACGCCTCCTTTTATCTGATGAACATTGTGTCACAAACCATTTTAAATGGCTCACTGTGATCCAAATATCATCTTCCTCTATCAATTCTCTCTCTCAACAGGCCCCTGGGCCTATTGTATGGCCGGTTATTACCCACTTTAATATTTCTCATATATATATAGCTGCTGTCGCTATTTTTAGCCTCTCGCCCTGTTTGCCGATTATATTTGTCCAGTGGCTTCATTTTCCGGCTCCTGGGACTATAGTCGTGGCCTACAGCCTGACTCGTCAAGCCCATCTAATCATTGTTTTGTTGGGTGCAATTTCCATTTAACACTGACTTCCAAGTCCTTCATCCCCAGTCTCGCTTGCATTCTGGGGCCCAGCAGCCGCGCTACTGGTGATTCGAATGGTGCATCATCCCGCACCACCATCAAGATACTAGTTAGGGCTTCCACCCTCCTCTAACCCCCTTTCCCTCTCTCTTTCTTTGTCCTGCGCGAGTACAGTTCTCTCACGCTCGCCTGGCTTATCATCAACAGGCGACCTCTCCTTAAATATCCACCCGCCGCCCTCTTTTTTTGACTCTGGCCTCCTTTCACTTTGGGTACACTATTAGTTCTCTTCGCTCCTCTTCCTTCTCATTTTTATATTATCTACTTTTCTTTTTCAACATATATATATATATATTTCTTCGATTTATATAATTGCGTAATCGACCCCGTTTATGATTGTCTTCCCCTTCCTTTGGATTTCCTAACTTGTACATCTGACGATAACCTCCTCTGGCTTCACTCCGTCCGGGAAATTTTGCCCCCGATTGTTCGTGGATCTGCTATTAAGATACCGGGGAAAGTAACCTCTTTGGGACCCGACTTCCTCCTGCCTCACACATCCCCGCAGGCCGCCACTATCCAAAAATTTAATACCTATACAGCCATTTATATAAAACCCGCGTCCCTATATCGTATTTGATTACCCATCAAGTCAAATATTCAGGTAGCGGACTAGCGCAAACACGACCGGCTTGAATACCGGCCCCCCTTTTTAGCTCGAGCTTAAACCACTGCGCACAGACATTACTAGTAGTTCGCCGGAGCCTCGGTTTATCTCCCGGCTACGTCCAAGTTTTTCGTGATTGGCTCGGTCACCATTATCCAAGTCGCCCTTCACTAACTTTCACCTTTTTTATTGACCCCGTTTGCGAGGTTTCTCCACTCCTGGCTCTCTGCCACCGGCTACGGTTGACCTATTTTAGCATAGTGCTCGGTTTATTGCTTTACCACCAAGTCATAGGTTATCCTCGTCTTTTTTTTTTGTTTCTCTCGCTTGTCTGATACCACCTATATCCATTATCTTGATTTCGTGACGTTAAATCGACTGATTTCAATTACACGGTTATATATTTACACACACACACACACACATATATATATATATATATATATAAGCTGGGTTGGCGTCTCCCCGCCCCTTGTACTTCATTTCGTGGTGTATTGCGTTTCATTTAGGTTTATTTGATCATCGACCCACTTCACGTTTACGCCCAATGGTTAATTCTCATCCTTGTAGGCACCTCCATCCCGTATTCCCTTCGACTGGTAAGTTCATTCCATTCTTCAATGGATTTAATACCCCGCTTTGAGAATACGTACTCCTGGCAAAACTGCCCTTTGGTATTAGTGTGCTTCATTCCTTCCCATTCTCCTCTGTTTCCAGCGTCTCCTTTTCCGGAACCCTCTTAATTCAACCACCATGACTCCAAGTGGGAGAGGGGGTGATGTTTCCCAACCCGTCAGCTGGTCTTTGGTGATCCATTCGGGGTCCTCTGACCATTTTCTCTTCCGCCTTTCTCCTTGTGAGCCGACCATGGTGTCCGCTTCTGGACGCAGTTCCGGCGCCGTTCACAGTTTTATCACCCCCCCTCTCCCCTCTTGACCTAGGTGGCCATCATTCCGCGTGGCCCACCTGATGAAAACAACCGGGGATCACTGAGGATGGTTGCCGAAACCACCTTAGTCATTAGCTTGAGAACCTTCCTATTCTCGGGGGAGCCTGTTCCAAAATAATGGTTTCTCCGAGTGAAGTCCGTAGTTGGTTGATGTTATTCGCTTTTTGTCCATTATGCTTCTTATGACGAACCATTCCGCTGTTCGTCACAGGAAGGCTACCTACCTAACTCGATATATTCGATGTATCGGGAGGTGGGTGGGGAGATAATTGCGGGTTATTGGAGGCGTAATGGGGGAGGGGGGACACTTCCGACCGTGTGGTGTTTTCCGACCCATTCCATTCTTTGCTCATTATTATACTTCAGCATTTTAAGGTTGTTTATAAAAATACCCTATTTTGAACGGACGGACGTAGGGGCTTTCGCTAACAAACTTCTTGATCCCCCTCACAGCCCTCTCCCTTCCCCCTGAAACGGGCTATTGGCTCATTTTAGCCGAACATCTGACTAACTCAAGTATTATCCCTGCACTGGCAATAACCTGTGCGTATATATATAAATGTATCTATAAATACGAATCCGCCCTTTTCCCGCTTACCATTAAACCGGGCCCTGCTTACATAGATGGACCCACCACCCACGCCTCCTCCACCGGCCGTCAGTACCACTCTAAATCCCGCCACCGCTATAACCCGCCCAGCAGTTGTAACTACCGCCGGCTCCTTCGACTACCACCATCGGTCGCCCGGACTACCCCCCAGCACGACCCTTCCGCCCTTGCAGTCCTATCTGGTCAGTTCCCAGTCAATTCTGCCACCCCCGCCGTTCTCCTACTCGGACCCCATCCGTCCACTTTCTCCGAACCAATCAACCTGGCGGTCTCCGTATCTATCCCACCCCCCCAGGGCCACCAGCCCAACTGTAAGTATATACTCTTTATATTGTCGTTGACTATTCCGCTCTTAATGTATTGATTTCATTTCTTTCGTATACCTGCATTGTTCTTTTTGGGTCCGTGTCCCCTCCCCGAGGCCGCATCCGGGCGACCTAACCCGCGCCCTGCATCCCACACCTACCCCCTTCCCCTCTCTCTCTCTCCCGCCGGTCTATTGTCCCTTGATTTCTCATCTGTAAGTCCACTGAGTTACTTCGCCGGTCACCGTGGGTGAACTAGGGGATCGCTAACTGGCTGTCGAAGATGTCTTGGGTACTGCGACACACAGTCTCAGACCATCCTGACCCTATATCAGCTGTGAAGACACCGGCCCAGTGTGGAGCCTGGGGACCTGAATTCCACGTGCGGTGTATGTTCGATTATAGCTGGGCCAGTTTCCCACAGTAGCGGATCCCATCCAGACTAGTTGGGGTGTGCGCAGGGCGTTGATTGGGAGTAGCAGCCATTCGGGGGTGGCTTCGAACCCTGCTTGGATTACCCGAACGATACCTCTGTGATACCCAGGATGGTTCGGTGAAGGCTGTCGGGTGTGGGCCAAGTATGGGGTGCGTGTGTGTGGGGGGGTGGGGGGAGAGAGAACTTCCAAAGAGATCAAACTGGGAGATGCTATTTAGAGCGGTTAGCGAGTGGCTGAGATGGGATACTGTTTCATTTCTTTAAACGAGAGAAGTACCTTGTCGCCCGTAGATGCTTTACGATTGGGAGCTCATCTGCCTTTTTCCTAACTGGGATACCGCCCTCTTCCCTCTTTTCCCATGCCATTGAATGGCCTTGGTGAGGTCGTCGGGTGACGAGCCGCCCCTGACTAAAGGGTACGGCGCGCTGGGATTCGATAAAGTTATTAATGCGAATGCCGATCCGCGCAGTGTGGAATCTCTTCAGTAAATATACACTATCGTTACCCTTTCCGGTCCTGATTGCCCGTGCTATTGGGAGAGAGGGGGTGGGGTGGGCTAGGACCGTATTGGATCGATTTCCTTCAAAACTCCAACGCCAGTGACTAATTCTGATTTGCCCATTACTATTACTATTATTATTACTACTACCATACCACCATGCCCTATCTCATTTTCCTATTCCCTTAATGCCCATGTCGTTTGATTTGTTTATAAATTCGCCCTGATCCGCCCGCCCGACCCCTTCCTGTCACGCCTCCTTCGTTTCTCTTGCATCCATTCAACCCAAACTCCCTAATCCACGACCCTATCTAATGTCTCGTTCGTGATCTCTTTACCTTTCCATCTCTTCCCGACTGATTCCTTTCTCACCCGACCCGAATATTCCCAAATTCCCTTCCACTTGACTAGCGCGACGTATCCGGTCGCCACCCACTTCACTCGGCCGCTGCCCTGGCGTCGGTCGCCTACCCCTCTATGGGTGACCCGCACCGTAACCCGTCTCCCTCGCGTTCCCATTTCTATTCACCCGTCTATTCCCAGCATATCTCTTCCCCCACGGATCACCCTCCACCTAACCCCCCTGGCTTCCCTCACTCGCCGAATCCTTGGGCGGAGCATCCCCCAATAGGGCCGCCGCCCTCTGTTCGCTCCCCCGGCTCTGCATTCGCTGGCCCCCAGACCGATCACCGCTATCCCGCCCCCCATAGTCCCGGGGCCCAATTTACTTACCCGGGCGCTTTACCCCGGCCCCCACCATCCCCCCGGCCTGGTTTACTGGTGCCCCATCACCACCCCCATTCCCAGTCCCAGCCGCCGCAGTCTCCTTTGTCGCCCGGCTATCCTAGTTACGGGCCCCGCTACCCAGGTACCCCTGAATATGGCGGTATCCCCATTACCTACATGGCCGATCGACACACCGTCCCCATCTCCCCGTTGGCCTACCCCGGGGTAGGAGGGGGTGGTCATTATCCGGAGCCACCTGCAAAAAGTGCGATTGGCAGCGGTCATGTGCCGGGTGGGGTGGTTGGTGGTGCGAGCAGCAGCATTGGTCTCAGGTCAAGTACAATGGCTTCATCTGGATTGCCCCGGCCTACTAATACCCGGCCCAAACTCTACGTCAGCAAGGCCTGCATCAACTGCCGTAATTCCAAGGTGGCGTGCGATAACGACAGACCCTGTGCACGGTGCATCAAGCATAATAAGGCCAGCACCTGCCGGGATGCCGTGTCGAAACGACGTGGCCGACCGGGTGGGACCCAATCCACCCATGCGGCGGTGGCCCCTCCTAACCTAGATGATCCGTCTAGACAGCCCCTTACCAGCGGTAGTACTAGTGGCCATATATCTCAAGCCGTGGATAATCATGATCCCTCACAGCCGATCATAGCCCCGACGACCCCCGCTCAGACTATCGCGGGGGGTCCACTATCAGGTTTTGCTACCGCCACCGATCACTCCAGAGGGGGTAGGGGATTTTCCCTATTCGAACTTAACGTGTCGACTAGCGGTACCTCTTCCGCGGCCCTCTCTAGTCATCAGGCCCCCCAACCTCAGGGGCCCCCGGCCAAGACCCAGACTAACTATCGGTTTCGAACCAACCCCCCTCCCCGAGCGGAGGGTAGTCGAAACCGGACTCGGCGGGTAGATGAGGACGGTATGATCCATTACCAGGGACCCCCGCCACCTCCCCGGGAGAGTGGGCGAGACGCTTTGACCATCACTTCGTCCTCCTCGACCGCCCGGCCACCGACGCCGCCCACCCTGACCCGATACCCTAGTATCGGCGGCCGTAAGTCTAAATCCGACGACCGGGATGGCTATACACCATCATCTTCCGGGATGAACTCCCCCGCGCCCAAGGCAGCCAAGCAACGTCGACACCATCCCAGCGAGTGTGATATGTCCGTTATTCGTATGACCGACAGCAGTAAACAGCAGTTCCAGTTGCAGACCCCGAGCTCCTTCCGGAGCCCCTTTCAAGTATCCTCAACGGCTAGCAGCAGTCCGTCAACGTCCTCCAGGGGGGCGGGAGCGGGTCCCAATAAACCCTACACCTTCTCCTTCACCACCCCGGCATCCATTACCGCTGCCCTGTCGTCCGCATCCCTGTCCCGATCCAGTGTAGCCCAGGTGTCATCATCCCGGTCGCATACGTCTACATCTCGCAAGGGTAAGGCCCCCGACCGTCGACGTCATCTTCATCTTTCACCACCACCACCACTGCCACCCATTCATGTGCCCCTCGGCTCGCTACTATCAGATTCAAGTAGCAGCTTCCCCAACTCGGGGAAAATGGCTCTGTCCAATATTACATCACCAGTCAATGTGGAGTTCCAACACAGGGAGACCCGGTCCCAGGAGCACTGGGGTGGGGTTTCGACCCCTGATACGGCATTGCCCGAGGGCAGCCACGGTCTTCCCCCACCCGATTCACCTGTGGTTTTGACGCCGCGGGCGGATCCGGTATCCCTACCGCCATCACCCCTCTCCCACAGAGGCGCCGGAAGTGGGGGGACCAGTGTCAGCGGAATGGCTGAAGGAGCCTACATGGAAGAGTCTGGCCCCCAGGGTGGGTCTGGCGCTCTTGAAGTGACTACCGATAGGAAAGAAACTGTCCCCAAAAAACAGGACTCCGACGGTGATACGGATATGCTCGAGATTGCCCATGTTTTACTGTCCGCCAGTGCCCCGCGGGACAACACCCAGCCCTAGTTCGATCTGTTATACCCTTATTTACTTATTCGCATCTAATACTCCGATTCACGTCGGCTTTAAAAGTTACTTTTCGTTATTACTATACACCTAGTCTCATTCCCTATCTTCTTCCATAGCATCCCCCCTCTCCCCCTCCCTCCCCTCTTTGACATTTGTATAATAGTCCGGCACCCAAGCATTAATTACCAAGTATGACATGTCTGTGTTTCTCCCATTATTCTCGTATTTTCCTCGTGTCGTTCCATTAATCGATTATAGTATCCCACTTTTAATGTGCATATTGGCACCTATCTGTCTCCCTCAATCCCCACTTATTCGCGTTTGGCCACTTTTAATATCTCATATTCTTTTATTACCTTTCTAATACTCGTCGTCACCCCCCTCTCAGCCACATCCATCCCCTTTAGACCAACTTGCTCTTGATCCTCTATATATTAAATATACTAAAAGATGAAACGCCGAAGATTTTTGAATTTCAGGGGAAAGTGGCACTGGATATTGAGTGAATGTCGACTGCCTCTGTAATCGAACTGGCAAGCATAATGTGGCACTGGTCATGTGCGTAACAATAGGTTATCCAGTCACTTTATTCCTCCTTGAAAAGTTGATATTAATTCACACTTTACATTGCAATACTAGTTCATAAACCAGTTAAATTTGGGACTGTTCTAGACTTAGGCATTATACTTTTAATCAGTGCTATAATTCAAACCTCCAATTACAGAAATCATTCACAGAACCTATAGCCCATTCGGTATGCGAAGATTTGGTGACTCGATAATTCCCAGGTCGGTCGAGCGGAACACGATGTATAATTTTGAATATTACATACAAATCACTGTACGACAGGTATCGATAGAGAGGAAATGGCCCGCGAGGGGGTGAAAGGAACACACCAATCATCCAAATTGGGAAACGGCAACATAGAGTACAAGGGAATAGGTTACCGGTTTCGATTGAACCGATTCTTATTCAGGGAAACGAGGTGATTTTGCCTACTAGTTCCGCGGGGGTAAAGTCAAGTTCACAAAGGCCAAGGTGCAGTTAGCTGGGTTAAATATAGACGCCAAATAATGTTACTTGTCACTGGGCAGGGGGGGGGGATTCCGTAAAAGTTGTTTGAAGGCGTCGACCAGAAGAACGCTTTGAATTTGCAGTCTCACATTCCGCACGTTGGTTTTTAAATTGCGGGCCTTGAGCCATTGGGCCTGCTGAAGCCCTTGCTCGGTAGTACGCAAATCCCGCAGGGATGCTTGTTTGGCGGGGGTCATCTGACCAAACGTACCTAGCAATTTGGGTACCTTTTGGACGATCCGCTTTAACCGGAGCTCCGTATTCGGGGTGGGTAACCAGCGACCGACCCGTTTCCAATGGATGTCCACTTCGGGAGCGAGGGCGTGGCATTGGTACGGGGCGGGGAGCCATTCCAGAATTGAGGGCAGAGCGGAGCGAATCTTATGCGGGTGGTAGACCGCCAGGTAGAATAGCAAGTGGACGTATTCGTCGATGGCCGGCGGCCGCAAGGCAGCAACAGTGGTATCGGTGGCAGTGGCAGTGACAATGGAAGAGGGAGGATCGGCCAGTTTATGCCATTTAGTCTTACACTGTTCCGCCGATTTAGTTCCAACTCGGTCGGCCACGTCCAGCCACCGGTGGTATCCGAGCTGGGCCACAGCCACCCGGAGGCAATCCACGTCGGCATTGCTCCAGACACGATTATGGGGCAGCCGGACCCGCTGTCGCCAGGCCCAATATTGCTGCCGGAGGCGCGCACCGTCCCCCCGATCCGGGTAGAAGGCCTTGACCTGATCCCAATCAGAGTTAAACTGGCGCATGCGCTGGTCGAGTTCCTCCATGAAGGCTTCGGTCAGGGGCGGTGAGGGGTGGGTCCACTCGTCAAGTCTTTGCTTTCGAGATCGACACGCTTCTGCGGTTTTAGTTTTAATATGCGCGGCGATTACATTCCAGGACGCGGTCCCGTACTTTTCGACGGCCTCGACCAGGCGGAGACTCTCTTCAAGGGTCCAGAGCACCTGGTCAGCGGGGGGAGTATCCACGGCCGTTCGCTCCCATTCGATGAATTGGTCGAGGCTCTCTGGGGTAATTTCTATAAGATGACCATGAAATAAGGCAACCGTACAAAACCAAATCAGAAGAAATGTTGCAAAGATCACGTTAGCAAAAAAAAAACGTTGGTCCAATCAGAGTCGGAGGGAATTCCTATTGGAATGGAGGCATACCATAAAATTATGTAACCATTCGGTATCTGGGTATGCTTACCCTCGTCTACGGCCATAAACCACGATAGCTTATACTTCCCGGAGCGAAATCTGCGTAGGAAATAATGTTTGTGTATCTTTTGAAACGAGGGCATATGAGGGAAATGTTCCTTAATCAAGGCGGCGTCCACCTCGTCCAAGGCAAACCCGCGATTGAGCAATTTAAAAATGCAGACATCTATTTGAAATCGTCCATATGATAAATTGGTAGGAAATTTATGAAACGAGGGTGGGGGCTTCCAAGCCAGCTGTTTGGAATTGGGGGAGCTCGCTGCTGTGGCGGAAGGGGTTGAGCTATGGGTCTGATTCTGGGACTGAGTTTGGAGCGGGGAATGCGGGATCGCGGCGCCTCGGGAGGTAGTAGTACCTGGCCTTATCCGGCCAGAATCCGGCTTGGTGGTACAGGACCTACGACAGGCACCGCCAACTAACCCGAGGGATGTCTGAAATCGAGTCAATGGAGGCAGCGCCTGGCGGCCCAGAGGAAACCGGAATCGTTTCAGCTGGGTTAACATATCGATTGTAGGGATCGGAATTGGCAAATTGGGGAAAAAGAGGGGACTGAGCCAGGTCCGTTTGGTTCACAATATAATTACTTTGGCTCGTTGACATGAATGCGGAGAGCAATGTAGAGACCCACTGAGTTAGCATTTATACAAGTATAAGGGGAGATTTGACCACTGTTAATTTGATTGACTAATTGTTCGATATATATGTCCCATAATGGACTAAACGATTGATTGGCACTCTAACGCTCAAGGAATGGGATAGTTGAGGATTCATTGTCATAAACAGACGCTGTTGATGTGTTATTTATCGGCGCTACTTATAGCAGTCAATGGATAAGTCCACAGTCTGTAATAGCCGAAGAGTCGTCGTGCACCTATGTAGAAGAACACGTTAGAGAATAAATGTTCACTGTAAATATAAACTAAACTAAATAGGGTTGGGTTGTAGGAAGTAATAAAATGAGAAATATAAAGTATCAATTTGCGCACTATAAATTTTCCTTTCTACTTCGGGGAAAGTAATATTGTTACGATTTCGAAAACCATTGCGTTGGTATGACTAAATATCAGCTATACATTAACGGCCTATCCAAAACCTCGCAATGGGAGATACTGTATTATTACGCTCATAGATTGACCCTGACCGAGGGTCCTTGGTATTGCTGTAGCTTACAACAAGACATGTTTATCAGTTAGGAAGTGCTGGGTGACTCCACCTTCAGCATACTAAGCTTGGGGAGCTGCAAAACGGCCCTGGCATCCTTCTCAGGCTGGTTCGATGCTGCAATAGAGGGACCCACCTTGACAAATATGGGGATGCCTGAAGACACAGGCCGGCTAGTTTTGGGAATACTGGAACTTATGGTGGACGCTGTGTAGAATCGTAAGAAACAAGGAATTGCGATTATCAAAGTGCTTGGAAATACTAACAAAAATG
Organism: Dimargaris cristalligena; assembly: GCA_027576995.1. Lineage (NCBI taxonomy): Eukaryota > Fungi > Kickxellomycota > Dimargaritomycetes > Dimargaritales > Dimargaritaceae > Dimargaris > Dimargaris cristalligena. Next base: position 17,359 of record JANBQC010000584.1, read on the forward strand.
ATAGTAATCTATCAAAAAGTGTAATAGTATCGAGAATATTGGGTGAAGTTCAACACAACTATATAGGGTAAAATCCATATAGGTGGACCATTATATTCAGGTCACATGACCTTTGGGGGATGGACATAACTTTCTCCCCCCTATATTATCCACCCATCCATCACCACTAATATAAGCCAAGGAGACTTGGCCTATATTGCGATGGGGAGGGGGTACCCAGAAAGGGCAGGAATAGTGCTGATACTAAATTAAGTGCCAGTATAGTAGTGGGGTTATATTTATACTTATAATTATATTAACCCCATAATACAATTATAAGCCCAGTCCTTTTAAGCTCTACCCT
>JANBQC010000585.1:0-17676 GCA_027576995.1 Dimargaris cristalligena
ATTTATTTTTAACTAGTAATATTGGCCGAATCTAATGGATTTTTCGTTATACAGCTTGGATGAACTTCTCCCATATCTTAAGGATCTTCAGCCGACACCCGTGTGACTATGCACACAAGTGCTGTGTAGTAATAACCGCAAGTTCCTTCAATGATATTATACTGAGAAAGATGACTAAAGTTTGATTAGTGTTGATTAGACATTGAAAGAGCCACAAAGAAATGTCTAGCCTCATTAGCAATGCTATAGGAAAGGCTCAATCAGGCTACATAGCCAGATGTATATTTATTTTTAACGGGCAATATCCTTCTCATTAATCGAGCATTTCGCTAACTCTACAGCCAAGCGTACCCCTGTATTCAACTATCAGCCAATAGAGAGATCTGTAATCATTCAAGTAATGGACCGTGTATAAAAGGGTAATTGATTTACTAGTGATATGAATAAATATAAATGGTCTGACAGGTTCGAAATAAAGAGGCGAACCCCCAATTGCCAATACTGTTCTGGGGATACCTTTTCAAAAGTTCGGTCCACTTAATCTAAAATGGCGCCAGACGTGTATATGCCTTCTTTCTTGCGTGCAAAAACATCCGCAAGAGAATACCAAACGGTACTATTATAAAAAACACGGCAATGAGGGCATACGCAGCACGGCCGGGGTGGTAAAAGTCGTCGTAGGTGGCATGCGTGAAAGCCGTCAAGTGTTCTTTAAATCCCGTTCGGGCGAAAAAATCCACACCGAGAACCAACAAATAGGCCCCAGTAACCGCGGTGCTGACGGCCAAAGCAGGTTCCGGTACCACGACGGCCGCCAGGGTTCCCAGGAACGTGGCCCAAGTGGCGATAAAAACCCCCCGGGCCGCGTTGGCTTCCAACAAGCCGTTATCGCAAAGGGCCAGGAGTACCATGGCCCAGGCGAACCCCGCTAGCCCACCCACCCCAAATCGACTCGGGATATCCGGCAAGAAAGCGAGGTATACGAACCCACCGACCAGGCCCAGGAGAAGGGATATAACAAGATAAATGGCCCGTCGGGCCATGTCCGATGCCGCCGCCGGTCGGACTTTGATACACACATAATATACTAAGAGACTGAGGATGAGGAACCCGGTCAAAAATAACAGATCCCCATGTCCCCCATGCGGCCGACGAACCGCCAGGAAAAAGTAATAGTATAAGCCGAACAGCAGGAAGAACACTCCAGCCGCCACCTGATCCCCCATGAGTGGGGGTCGCGGAAGGTCGGGGGGAATCGAACTGGCCCGCGGTTCGACCCCAGCCAAGGCGGTGGCGGCGGCCAGCTTGACTTCGGTGAAATATACAGACGCCCATAGGACAAGCGAGGCTAAGAGCGAGCGAGTGGCCATTTAAAAAGGACAAAGACCCGGATAGAGGGAACTACAAAGGGGGTAATGGACGAAATAGACTATGACTAACTCGAGGACATGAGGCTGTGGAAACCGACGGAGAAGACGAGGGGTGGACAAGTATAAGGTTGTTTGAACGGTGAAAGACGTAATACGGTTGTTGATGCCATTTGGAATAGACTGGTTGAGGCCAGTCGCCTTCAAAAGGAAGGGTAATCGCTACGCGGGCTCGAGGTATCAACCCCCCGCACAGACAGCACAAGAGAACCCGCCGTAATGTAGTGTGGGGTTAAAAACGTAAACATTGATTGCTGTGGCAGTGTTTACTTAACGGATAAATTCACATTCTGGACACCCATGGGAGAAATTAAAGGAGGTAAACCAAAGGGCGGGGGAATAATATTATATCCTAGACTTACCAATCGAATATTCTACCTTAGTCTGATTTATAGCGTTATTTAAGTCTTGACATGTCTCGTGTTTACATAGCCACAGTAATAAAATTCAATGGCAACAAACTCGGAGAGCTTTCTGCCCAATATAACAAACGAATTGTATTAAGTCTTATAAAGTGAGTTTTATATTATACCAACCACATTTCGATACATTCGCTGCTGTGGTCCAAGTTGAGGTAGTAATGGGTGATTAAATGATAGGCGGCCCCAATATGATAACAGCTTCCAGTAAATCATAAATACACGATACCATACCTAAAACCACACTCAAATAGAGGCTCGTGACTTTATATATACGGTACCGGATACCAATGTGAAATAACCAAACATTTATATAGTAATTGGATCTAAGACCAAGTCTCAGTGGCAACTTACCACCATGATATTCAATATATAGAGCAAATATAATACCAATACCACATCTCTAAAATACATATAACCTCCCCCAGCTAGGCTTGTCCTATAAATACCGACTGGCCATTGTTTGTGGTGCGATGACCAACGTTTAGGCTAGAAGACAGGGCCCGAACTATCCAACATCTACTAGTTCTTGGGGCCCAGCTGGGTGCCGTCATTCCCCCAAAACTCGCCGTGCTCTTTAAGGTTTATCCCCGGAATTTTCGACTGACTTTGGCAGATCTCCGGAGCATTGGGGGTCGAATCGAAAGTACACCGAAATGTATCCTGAGTTTTTTCATCAATGAGCACGGGTGGACTAACGTGGCAAAATTCATTACCCCAGAAAGGCCAATGTACGACAATGTCCAAGGGATTGACCACCCGTGCAGTGGGGATCCCTTTAGCCTGCCAGAGTCGGCGAAACTCGTCATTACCGACCTTGGGGGCGGCGAAGGTGATCACTTCCCAGGGGGCGGATCCCATTGTCCCGTAGTTGTCGAAGGCGTAGAGGGTGGCGTGTAACGCCCCCAGTGAATGGCCGGTAATCACGGAACGGTATTCCGGGTGTTGGGCCGCCAGTTTCTTATGCTCCGCGACGATAGCCGGGCCGTGGGTCTGGTAACCGTTCAAAGCCCCGCTATAGACTTTGCTGGCTGTATTGGCGGGCCAACTGGTTAGGGTGACATGAAGGGCCGTCAGCAAATCAGAGGATGTGTCGGTTCCCTTGAAGGCGATGGTGATAGTCTTGGCTTTCGCATCCGTACTAATATAGCCATTAATGGCCGGTTCCTTCGGATACATAAAGACGTACTCGAGTTGCGCACCGCTAGTGCCTTTTCCCTTGAGAAGGATATCCTTATGACCCATGCTGTTGATACGGTAGGCAGCAAATGCATAACTGGTGTTTTTTTATGAAAGTATAATACGGGGACGTGTGGCAAATTAGCGCGAAGGGATTTTGGTGACCAGTCCATAGTCGGAGAGGGATGGAGAATTCCCGAAAAATCATTGCTGAATAGGTAGGGGACGCTACAAGTCTAAGCCTCCCAAGTGCCAGCATCCCAAAGATTCAGAGTGATAATTAAAACACAGTACTTACTCAACATAGCTCTTTAGGTGATTAATCTCATCCGAACCAAGTTTGAGAGGCAGGTCGATGATTGAGGTCGAGGTAAAAGCAGCCGAGCTTGGGGCTGGAGACAGTGCCGATGGTGCAGGATTGGGGTTTTTGGTAGCGGACACGGTTGTCGCAGTCGAAGAGGGAGGGGGGGGGCTTGTTGAAGAAGAGCTGGAATTCTGAATTGGAGGGGGATTGGTGAGGACTGGCACGACTGTAGTAGTGGAACTGGCTATCTGAGTTGGGGATGACGAGACGGTGGTCGAGGTAGGGGTTGTGGGTGCACCCCCGGCCGTTTGGGAACCCAGCCATGTTATACCTAGAAACACCACAAATGTGCGTCGCATATACTGGTAAATTAGGTATAGTGTCATAGAAATAATGAAAGGGTTTATGTTGCATATTAGAGACCATTTTAAAGTGGCCAAGTAGACATTAAACAAAAGAGGAGCCGCTTCCCAAGTGGCCACCAAACCGACTGACTCTAATGTACAAGGAACACGGGTTAGGTAGACTTACTTGCATAATAAAAAAAACTCACCCGTGTAGATGACAGGAATTGTTAAGTCTGCACACCAAATGAACCGAGAGTACCCAATACTATTTTCATTGATATCTAAATGAAGAGCTGTTGCTTATATAGCAAATGCAGGTTGGATAAAATAAAAATTATTTGAGAGCAGACTGTAACGAATGAGAAAAATATAATTAGGGAAGGTATAAGGTTGGAGAATATATTATAAAAATTAATACCACATAAATATGTAAAATAAACTAATGCAAGGGAAAGGAAAGGATTGCGGATTATTATATGCCATAAGGATTGTATGAAAACAAGAAGCGATTTTACTATTCGAAAGACCTCCTTGCAGTAATTATAAGGATATAAAAGGCAGCGCGCTATGGTAAAGCAACCGCCCAATGTAAGCCGTACCATTTAGTTGTCGTATCCCGTGCCAAGAAATCTGTATTCAAGGTAGAGATGAAGGCTGCTATGCGTATGAGCCAACAAGGCAGATAAAAATAAGGAGGAGGGAGGAGGGGCTGTCCCCCCTAGTTTGACTTGGAGTATTGGAATGACCAATCTGTAGCGATAGAATATTTTAATTGGGAAATTTCCAACCCCCCTCCCCCATTACTCCAACAGGGACAATGAATGGGTAAACAATTTTCCCAATGAGTCGTCCATGAGTTATCCGGAATTCCAGAATAGATAGGGACTTTTTTTTCCCTCCCCGCCACTGGGTGAAAAGCTGGTCGTGAAACGGCCCTTCCATTAGGCAAGAGTCAACATGAATCAATCGTAGAAAGTATAGATGAGGATGTTTCAAATAGAGGACGTTATAATAGGAGCCACATCCTACACAGTGAAAGGTTGGCCCAATAATTATCCGAGGGCCCCCCCCCATCCGTACGAACTGGGCAGCTCAAGGGGAAATTAACAAGGGCCAGTTGCCACTGGCATTGTCCCTAGAGGTATATGGATTTGGGTGACCGTGGCCGGGCTATTACTATGGAGCATGGGCCACTGTTGATGGCCTGTAGATGGCTGGATAATTCTTACTCTTATATAGCTTCAGCTCCACTATTCAAGTTATTATTACAATATTGCTGACCAGGGAACCCTCTATTCCGCAGATAAATCACAGACACCATATCAACCAATATTCAAAAAATAATGTTTATATTAATTACAATTAATTTGGACACCCATGGATTTTAGTTGGCTAAAATATCTCAGGTAATTTACGGCCCCCCTTCCAAAGTAGAAAACAAAAAATGATTATAAAAGGTGATCTGGATACAGCTACTAATGCCCTAGATATTGCCTGACGGGTTAAATATTAGATTCCGGTGCTGTATATCGATTATACATACTTAATTAAATAGCAGGATATATATATATATATAGAACAGTTCTGCCTGTACACGTTAGTTGGCGGGCTGTATCCCATTTAAAGGGTAAGGCAAGGCGATCCTACGTTCCTTAATGTGACGCAGCACTCCAGTAGAGCAGATGGTCCGGAATACTCCATTTCAGAGTCGATATGCCATCACTGCAGGACTGGTTTTCCTTCGGCAAAGCCCCGGGACAGGTAATGGCCACACCGTCAGAAGGGCGGATCCAAACCTCGGACCCGTGGTGGGCGTAGCCGAGGGTCTTGGGGGGAATCTGAGGGACCATGTCGTTTTTGTTAACCACCCGCCTGGTTGGAATATTAAGGGAGTCGTAGTATTGGGCAAATTTGATGTTTCCTACACGCGGTTCGCCGTAGGTGAAAACCCGAAGTTTGGATACCCACTGGGGCACACTGGCACTTATATGGGTCGCCGCGAGCACAGCATGGGCTATTAAAATTGTGTAAAGGTTAAATTGATATTTAAATAAAATTAGCAAGGCGAATAGGATAATGTTGTGGGGAATAGAGGTCTGGGAGAAGTGGGTGGGAAGGAACACCGAGGTATGGTGTGTTTTTGGATTAAAGTCAATTATATACATATATACTTACCTCCACCAAGCGAATGACCCACAATCTTGATTTGGTAGTCCGGGTAACTAGCAACTTGTTGCTTAAGGGTATCAATGGCCGCATCTACACCCTTCAGCATAGACTCAACGAACCCCTCATGAACCTTGGACTCGGGCACACTTTTGGGCCACCGAGTGAGTTCAATGTTCAGGTCAGTGACAAACGTTACGGCATCTGAAGGGGTCGACCCGCGGAAGCTTAGGATGATGGACTGGGTGGGCTCATGTAGCGCCACGTACCAACGAGTCGCCGAGAGGAACTTCGAAAAGTCACTCACGAACTTGGTACCGGCAGTGCCTCCGACACAATTCTTGCAGCTCCATTTGCTGACATCCTCGTAGGCGGCCATAGCGAAGCTGTTTGGTTTTAAATAGAAATAAATTAATATTGAAAAAGCGTTAGTCTTGAGCTGGTTGTAGGGATTATAATGTAACTAGTTATGGGCCTATATTATATATATATTAAAATTAAAATTATAACGAAAATGTACTAGCTACTTACTAGGCATTGGTTTGGAGTTCGGCTAATTCCGTGTCTGCAACGGCGAGACCCTGATCACCTCCGGTACTCAATGGCAAGGCATGCGCAGTGGGGATGGCGGCCAGAAGAAGGGCAGAGCCGAGAAGGGTGGACAACTAATGGTCATCATCGGGGTTGATGGGGGGGGTGTACAGAGAAAATAGAGAAATGTCATGAGATTAATCCAATGAGCGAATTATGAAACAGAATCGGTATCCAGTTGAATAGGCGTGCCGAAGAAATTTGGGTGACTTGGTTGTCGTACTTACCTTGAGTTGCATGGTAGCTTAGGTATATTAGCCGGGGAGATTTATCAATCGGGATTGGATAGTGGGGATGTGGTGGTAGTCGGTAGGGTCGCGAGCAGAGCTATGGAGCAAGTTGGAGCGAGGGAGCGGCCGAGTTGTTATTGTAGATGAGTTGGTAAGTTGATTGTCGGTCTAACTAAGCGGGCACCCGTTCCCTTTTATACCAAGTGACTGCGTTGGATCGCACTTTACCTAACGGAGGCAACATCTGTAATCTGGACACTATACCTGGCTCGTATTGTGGAGCCAGTGGTTTCTCAGAAAGTAATAGATAGTAGAAACGGTTTATTCCCAAGGGCAATGATGATGAGGACAGGGGATGCACAGGAACAACATTCGGTTGATCCAAGGAACAAGGCATAAACTATTTGGTTCTGAGTTCGCACCAGTTGAAATCTTACGGTTGTCAGAATAGCCTTGCCAGGACTTGCAGACCCTGTCACGCTGCCCAGTTTCCCCACAAACCGGCTGACCTTATCTCCACCCATTAGAAACCACTGAGGGCAAGCTCGTCAGGGCAGTCTGGTGGCGTCTCAGCTCCTCGCCAATTGCGGTCAAGATTTTAAATAGGTGGCCGTACAGGACTACAGGTGGTCCTGCCCAGGGTTCGTGTGAACGTCCTAGCGGCAGGTCAAGGAGCAACTCCCCCCATTCACCGACTGATTCGAAAATACAATAGCCCAAGACCTGATACGACGATGTCTAGTACGTAACTGAACGGGGCTGAACTTGGGATGGTCAGGCGGGGTTAATTCGGGGGTTGACTAGGGTCCCCGAAAATATTTGCCATATTGGGGATGGTTCATTCCCCTTTAAGTTAGTTAGCGGGCTGGATTCTTTGCGATGAGTCTAATACTATTCCATTTTTGGCCAATACGTACCCATAATTTACCATTGGAGAATCGACGACAAGGGCTGCCATTTCTCCCACATTATATTACTGGTGCGTAAAATTGACACGGATGGTGGTGTACAGCTGGAGCCAATCACACCCCCAGGTCATTCCACCTCTTACATGTGTCCCCAAGATATGTCTGCAAGTCCCGATGGCTGGTAATTGGCTGATAGGAAATCCAACCCAGGTTTTTATCAAGGGACTGTGCAGGCTTCCTCCATCTCGATACTTTGACGCACATTATGTATGCCAGGCGATTGGCTTGACTCCAGTCTAAACGGGACTGTCCCCTTAAACCAAATTTGTGCAACTACAACTCCGGCAGCAGTGAGTGGAATATACCCCGCAGGCTGCTAAGCAACTATTCCTACAACCCCAAACAACCTCTTTTTACCGATTTCGTGATTGACAAATACATCGTCGCTTAAAATAGTATTTCGAGACTCCCTGGCGAAAGAGGCACCTGGAAAACAAGTGAGCGCACCAGTCGTCAGACCGAATAACAACACCATGTCGCTTCATTTGCTAGGCCTACTGATTTTAGGCTGCGGGACTGGCTAATAGGAATCATTAAAAACAGCTTGAGATGCTCCTTGTGACCAAGATCCCCATCTAAAAAACACGGCGCCCCCGTAGCCTAGGGAACTATAGGTCTAGCGCTTTACCTCACCCACAAGGAACCAAATCCAGGTAAATGTATTTCCCGAAAATAAAAAAGTGGCCACGCTCATCACCCCGCCTCATTTTCTGCGGGACCGCAATCCAATGCTAGGTGCGGTATCGTTACCCCCCCCTGTGCTATACAGTTTCCACATATACACTAGCTCGGGGGGAGCTTATTGGGCTTCAGCAAGTAAAATACAAAGACCGCTGACTAAGCTTCACATGCCCGAAGTGGTGTATTGCTTCAGGACGCATTGGACGACTAACACTGGCTTCTCATAGTGATTATTGCTGCTATTCACGAGCTATCGCGACCACCTGCCGTATAATTACTGTTTAAAGTTAAGATCTCGTACTCACGAAACGAACCCAAGATGGTAAGCCAGTGTTTGGTGGGCACAGCGGCAGCCCAAAATGAAGAAGCTAGCGCATTCCCCGTTTGGTGCCCAACCATTACCACGGCGCTGTAGTCCGCCTGCCTCAAGCTATTGGGGAAGTTAAGCGACTGTACACTGGTGTCTTTTGGGCAGTCCATAGAAGCGCATGCGATGTATCCAGTCGCATGTAAAACGTTCCAACCTCCGAAAGCAATAAATTCTACAAGTCCATTATATAAGGATAGCTAAAAATATTCCTTTGTATAACATCAGCAAAGCCGGCTCCTGAAAGATGATCGTGAGAAATCACTCAAATTATCAGTTACCCCATTTGGAAATGATGGCCAGCGGTGCAGCATTTAACCCGAATAAAAGATGGTTTATAATTGGGGTGATGTTCAATGCGGATGTAGGAAACAGGGCTCGGAATTGTGACTGAGGAGGCGTAGAGCAGCCTATGGATCCCTGTCCTTGTGACAACACAGATTTAGCACACTCCATGTGCCAGAGTTTCTAATCACACATACGTACATACATATACATATTGGAGATGTTGACTCTGACTAAATAACGCAAAATCCGTTTGATGAGACCGACATTAGTGACTAAAAAGTACATACCCCACCAATTTTCCCGTATATATATCATTTAACACATTGTTTGGTTGAATTCCAGTCTTATACGTATACTATTATATTCGGGATGGCTGGTTGGATGCTGCTAAAATACTATTATTTGGCCGACCTACTTGGGTGCCTACTCACTTCCATGTGACTACATTTTTCTTAGGTGTCGCACAAATAAATCCGTCACCATCCAAATTATCGTATGTTGGGAATATATCGGTGCTCCTTCCAATGTATACTTGGTTCATTGGAAATGGCGTGTCACCTTAAGATACGAATTTCCTATCATTATACCCCACTGGCCTCATTGGGTAAACGATTACTTACTTTAACCTTTCACAGGACAATATTCGGTATTGCTGTACTTCGGACCTTCATTCAGTCCAATTATTTAAAATTGGGTACTTAAGCCGCGCTGAATCATTGGTCCGCCACACTACACCCCCTGACAAGCATAGCTTTGTATAAATTTCGACCAATACAGCTAATTTCAAGGAGATAATAAAACCCTTGCCGCAGTTATAGAACTGGGTATTAGCATGCTCCATCTTTAGAAATACCCAGGGTCAAATATCACCTTCGTAGCTGATGATTCATGGTATAATGCTACTATTGCCAAAGGGTTAAGGTGAAGTAGTGAATTATTTATAAGGTGTAAGCATTAAATAAGAAGTATAATGTGAGTGGCATGATGGGTAATACGAGCGTATGTAGGAGAAGAGGGTAGTAATATCGAGCCCGGAACCATAGATGCCCTCAGTGTCGGTTTAAGTTAAAGAGCAAAATTAAGTAAGACCAAAAGGATGGGGAATAATAAATTAGAGCAGGGGCACCACCATGCAAGGTCCCCCAGACTCGACACCCTTGATCTAAAATGAACGATCTAATTGGACTCGACACGCTTGTATTCGCGACGGAACTTGGAGTCGATATTTTCGAGGTAGTAAGTACCGGGGAAGAGACTTTCCAGGGCACCGACGGGCTTATAGTCACGGAGCTGATGGGTGCTTTCCCGGAGAGACATGATGTGGTCAAAGGCATCCGGAGCGACCTTGGTGCGGCTATCGAGGCGATCGCGCAGGCTCAGATTCTTGGCCATCTGGGCGGTGGAGCCCTTGACGCGGAACGAAAACATGGAAGCGGCCGAGCCGGAACCGTAGGAAAAGGCGGCGATACGGCGGCCGGCCAGCTGCTCCGAGGGAACTTCGGACACCAGGGAGGCGAGGCCGAAGTAGAGGGAGGCACAGTAGCTGTTGCCAATATCGCGGGCGGCAAGGAGGGAGGGGTTCACCTTCTTGGTGTAGATGGACTTGGTGAGGCCGACGAAGGTCTTCTCAATGTCCTTGAGGGTGTAGGATTGCTCTTCGGACACCTCCCGGAAGGCCTGGGCGGTCTCGAACTGAGGGGCATCGGGCTGCAGGGTGTAGTCCACATAGCCCATCCGGGCGAGGCCCTTGACGACCTGCTTGGTGTAGGGGGAGTGGAAGATCATGTAATCAGCGGCGTTCTCGAGGCTGGCCTGTTTGATACCATCGACCCGTTCGACGTTCTTCAGGAAACCACGGTAGCAAGCGTCCACGGACTTGACGTAGCTGACCACCGACAGAGGGCCGTCGACCTCGGGAAACTCGGAGGACAGATCGGGCTTGTAAAAATCGTACAGGTGATCCATGTAAGTGCTGCGCAGACCGGCTTCCATCACCAGGGGGGCGTTGGGACCGACCAGCATCACGACGGCACCGGCACCGCCGCTGGGGCGGGCGTTTCCCTTGGCGTAGACGGCAATGTCAGCAGCCACCACCAGGGCCAGACGACCATCCCAGTGCGACGACTCGACCCAGTGGATAGCGTTGAACAGGGCGGAGGTACCGCCGTAGCAGGCGTTGGTGGTGTCGACCCCCTCGACGGCGTAGTTACCGCTTTCGCGGAACAACTGCATCAGCACCGTCTTGGTGGACTTGGACTTGTCCACGATGGTCTCCGTACCCACCTCGAGGCGGCCAATGTCCTTGTAGTCAATCTGGTACTTCTCCATGAAGGACTGCACGGCGGTCAAGCAGAAGGAGGCGATGTCCTCCCGGTCGTCGGAGAAGGCCATTTTGCTCTGACCGAGACCGATGGTGTACTTGCCAGTGGACACACCATCGAACTGCTCGAGCTCGGCCTGATCGACGTAGCGGCGCGGGAAGTAAACCTCGATACCCTGGATACCGACATCGCTGGGGCGGGTGGATCCGTTGGTGGTGTAGACAGTCATGGTGGCAAACAATATGTATTGACCTAGGGAGGTGATAGAGTAGAACAGTAAAGGCCAGGGAGAGCAGCAAAAGCCGGAGGACAATAGTGAAGAGGAAAAGGAGAGCGGATGGTGGAAGGTAGGGAGGGGGTGGTAGGGTACTTAAGGAGACGAAGGGGCCGAGCTAATAGGAGTGTGTGTTTGGTCAGGACCAAAAATCCAAATGTGCCAGTCAGGAGAAGGAATGGGTGTGATATGTGTGTGTGTGATGGGGATGTGGGGGCTGTAATGAACACAGCCAATGGTACGGCGTTTTATAGCAGGGAAGAAGTGCGCAAAGGGGGACTAGTGTTGTGTGTGAGGAAGTTGCAGGCCAAAAGATTGGAATGTCACTGCAGGGGTCCTTTTCCCCAGACCCTGTGGTATTCCGAGGCCAGCTACTCCCCTGGCTCGGCGACATCGTTGGGAGGAATGCCACCGTCTCATACTAGGGTGTGCGGAATGCCCGAACGGCCGGCCGGGGGTTTGGACGGCTTCATCCGAAGATGAACGATAAGCCCTAGAAACCCGTCAATAGGGACTATCTCACTGATTATCCGCACCAACTACCACTTCGCATCGGGTCGTACCATGGCCCAGAATGGGAATTAGCGGGCCACAATGGCTGCTTTAATGATGGCGTGGTTTTTCAATTGGTCGTGCGGTAGGTTGCTATTTTTTTCGCCCAAGTATGATTTAGATCATTCACTGCCGAGCCCTCCTTCCAACTTCTCTCTGTGAAGGGGAGGTAGGTGATTGTCGGCTTGTGCTTAAGTTACCAAAGGTGCGCCAATCATGCCATCCTCAGTCCACGCCACGGTTGGCTGCCTGCCCTACCTATACTAAATGGCACCACCATCCCTGGGGCAAGGTGAATGGGCTGATCTCCGAGCAAAAATGGGCTCATTCCACCTCCACCCAATACCCTATTATAGCAACTGGGGAGAAGGGCTGGTTGATTGTATTGTATTGTTACGATTTATGTATGGGGAATAACAAAGGCGGGCCAAGACCGACAGTTTGGCTCGGCCTGGATAAATTGGGCGGGAACTTTCACATGCCGGAAGGGCCTGGCGGCAAACAACACCATTGGCATAGCGATGCTGCTTCTGTTACGTGGATAGACAAGCTGTCATCGGGTATAATGAAATAACCTTCCCCATTTCCCGGATAATACTAGTGATTTTTAATTGGACCATAATTTAATAGAACGACCCCAACCAACTTGCTACTGGTCTTCCTATTTCCACACCATTCAAATGTTCCAATATAGGATCAGGCAACAGCGTTAATGCAGTCCATCACCCCTATGATTCACCTTAACATGCTCCTCCATCGGTTTTTGAAACTCATGGCATTGTGTAGACGGGAAGTGTCCGTAAGATTGGCCGCATCGCGATACCCCACCGATTATAGGGCAATTGTACCTACTGGCCATATGGAGTAAAGGGGACGGATGCTTTTTTTTGCTCGGTCGTTTTTCGCATGGTTTAACTTAAGTACTTCATTGATCCACATTCATTATCTATTATCTGAAGCAAAAAATTGTTAGAAATGTAAGGGGATGATTCGCACTGTTGGGCTGCATGTACCATAGCCCATGCCTACGCTACACTCGGATGGAGTAGCTCGTACAGCCGACTATAGCATCGTAAGGAAGCAAAGGCCATTAAGCGATTTCGGCCGAAGGAATAGCTGGAAGATCTAGCAGACATGCCCCCGCTTGGTATTCCTACCGTCGCTGGAAGAATCCCCCTACTGAAAAAACAGACTGATTTCGGTCTTTATTAACGTTGTACCTCAGCCACAGACTATACCCGAATTCGAACCCCCCCCCCATCTCGCCTTCCTTGGTATCCCCACCCGCACCTGGTCGGTAAGGGGTTTTTTTCTGCCCAAAAGCGACCCCCGAGCATGCCCCTAATCCGCAGGGTGAGATGGCTGAGTCAGTGCGATGATCACAGCCCTGCAGATGGACCGTGATAGGAAATCAGCGTAGCAGAATACACGGGACATTCGTTCCTCGCCATTCCGGTACCTTACTACTCTCCCCGCCTCCATACTCAATGCCGCGAATACAATTCAGCCTATCCTGCAGAAAAATTCCAGGGACCAGCTTAACGTAAATGCTGGTACATTTAAAGGCAACTCGAGTACTGAATAACTGTTTATTTGGCTACAATGCCACCACTCCACAGTACCACCCCCTCCTCCCTCAATGATAGCCTCTCCTCAACTCTTTACCAACTACCATTTTGCATGCAAGTATTGGTTAGGCCTAGCCAAAGCACCCTCATCGTGGATACCGAAGTTTGACAATATATAATTGCATTATCTACCTTAAACCCTGTTATCATAAAATGAGAATAGTCGCCATTACCAATCGATCTCCCCAATACTACCTCTATGCACCTATATTGAGGTTACTAGGCACCACATAATCCCGTTTGTATTCCCACCAGGGCCTGCGTCTTATCAAGGGCTACCATTGAACCATTTTGGATGGGAATATAAACAAACACTGCCCCTATTTAACCAACTCCCACACCAACCACCTAAGGGATGCTTAATACACATATCTATCAATTTATAAATCAGGATGATTACTAACGTAGCCCAACCATAAGGTATTTAGAAACCCTTACATAATACGTGGAAGTAACCATCTAACCCGTGTTTGATGTAGATTTTATTCAATAATAATAAATGGAATCGCAGAAATGATAGGTGGATGGAGGGACGAATCAATTATGGTGATTTGGTGGTATAAGCTGTATATTGGGGTCTATAATTGACCACAATATCCGCGAACCTCGATCCCCCTAAAAGCCTCCTGGTAAATCAACTGTGGTCCCCCAACCCGTAACTAGGAGCGATTTTTTTCGGCGGCAATTTCATGGGGCTTCTTGCGGATATGAGGTACAAAGGTCATGTTGTCCGGCAGACTGTCCAGATTCTCCCGGAAGTATTTAGCGCCCTCGTGAACCTTGGCCAGGACCGTGACCTCCTCTTTTCCGAGGAAAAAGTCCAGAGCCTGTTGGGCCGTGGTCATATTGCTCAAGTCCCGGTTGGGCACGTCGATCCGGAGGGTCTCCATGCAGTGCCGCAGAATGTCCAGTTTCTGCTGGGAGTTGCCCAGGGATAGACTCCGCCAGTCGGCCGCCGACTCCAGGGCCTCCGCGGGTTGAAAGGTCAACACGGCGTCCTTGACGGCGGCTTCAATGGCACTTGGTTCGGGGGCAGTGGGGAGGGGAAGCGTCGAGAAATCGGTATAGGAGAGATCCAGGTCGGGCGCCTGGGTAATTTGGGACTGCAAGCTGGAGGCGTTCGCCGTGACCGGATCGATCGGTCCGGGGGTTTTTTCCTGGTTCAGCACCGACTGGGGATCTTCAGCGGGGGTCTGGTCCTTCTTGTCACCTTTGAAGAAGCCCCAAAGGTTCGCCGAGGCCGGCGACGAGTGAAAAGAGCGCACGGACCACGATGGGCGAATGGGTTGGCTCGTCCGGTGGTGGCCCAGGGAACAACGGTATAGTCCCGCCGAGCGCAGGAAAAGGGCTACTGAGGACCGCTGCGACATGATTACAGCGGGTGAATATGACAATGGGGTGATTGATCTACTGGGGAACTAATAGAATTCCGCTAGATTGTGTATATAAAAGGGTAAGGGAATGTATGAAGAACGGGAATGGGAAAGAGTGTGGATTGGTTGCCATGCGCTGGGCCAGTTCCGCTGGAGTGGACAAGGTGAAGTGGAGTTCGTCGGTACACGCACCAGACGATCGGCTGACTGGATTGATCTATGAGATTGACTAGTTCAAGGCTGAAGGCAACTTTGCTTTCCTGGTCCCCCAGATCCCAAGCAAATTAGGCGAGCAGGAGAGGTTGTGTTATACTGGTCTATAAATTAGCCGTGAGTTTTGGAGTATTGTAGGTGACTGGGTTGAAGGGCATTAAACTCTCAACCTAGTCACGTGAATCTCAAAATCACGACGGCTCTCGACATGGCCAACAATTCCTTAAGCGCAGTATAAAAGTATACGTGGCATTCGACTAGGATAGCTCAGTTTCCCTCCCAGTTATTCGTGACAGCAAAGCCTTCCTTTAAATTAAGATTGTTATTTCTTAAATTTGATATTTACAGAAAGCCACCCTGTTTGTGTAAACCCAATCCATACCAATCTAGGAAAAGCGTTAATGTTGGATAAACCAACTATCAGTCTATTACGGCCAGGGCCGGTCTTTGTCTCTTCTATTACAGAAAAAACCGCAAAACTAAATAGGGATTCTTAAGCAACTCAGCAATTCTGCCGTTGGGGCAGCTTGTTAATAGAGCTGAAGGGCGACTCGTATATCATCTATATAGACACCCGTGGTGGCGGGATACTATATAGTTACATAATTAGCCTGTCGAAATAAACCATATCCAAGGTTACCAATATAAGTTTATAAGGAATATCGCACATATGCTAACCTAGTATACATAATATAACATTTCTAAGCAGGCAGTGTCTAACCAGAATTGGGAGTGTTTACTTTTCATAACTGAAATGGTTAATTAGAAGGGGGAACCCATGGGATAATCTAAAGTTTCAAATGGTCAAGTATGGATGAGGTATGGGGAATCTATTGACTACCTGCACTTACCAAATTCGATAATTGACATAATGGTATGGAGCCAGTCCCAATTTTGCTGAAACCCTGGATTATGACATCACCCAACTAGCGTAATGTATCGCCCGGCCGAACAGTCTGATTTAGTGTAAATTTGGATAGCGGAATTGCCGTGATGTACTAAACAGCAATATTACGAACAGGCTTTGTAAGATGGTGTACTTAACATCAGTCGTCTGATTGCTGGGATGCCGAAATTACGTAACAAAGACCGCCTCAAAGTAGAATGGCCAGTTGGTCTACTCTACTTGCACCATTGCCTTGTTGAACGCGATGGGAAAGGGTATTTGATTTACGTGGACATGTCAGGTGTGATATAGATTAGGCGGCGGGAAGTTGGTAACGAAGTCCTACATAACTTTGACAGGTGGGCTCAAGTAAACTGCGGCTGAGAATCGGGACAGTAAGGTGGGATACCTTACCTCCGTTTCTCCCAGTCAGCTGTTTAGGTGGTGACGTTTTCCCCAGCAGCCCGACCCCAAACCCGTTTCTGAACGGTAGGTCAGAATTACTTTCATAGTATGTCAATATGCCGTTATAAAGGTGTCTGGTAAGAATATGATGGTCTAAATGGGTACTATACAGAGTAGTATTCGCATACCCATGCCTGCTTGTTGGGGTGAACACAAGCGTCGTAATGGTGTTCCCTCGGTCATCCAACTGCCACTTTAAAAATATACCACCAAGCGGTCACACTGTTATTCTAGAAGGTCGCGGGACTTTTTCAAATGCCCACATCGCTTCCCATGTTAACCATGGAAGTACGTGGTGTAAACAACTTGGGGGGCAGCCATATTAGATGGTATATATTATACAATAATTTGAGGAAACTTGATGGCAAATATGGCTGTTAGATACATACGCGGTTTATATTAGGGAACCTCTCCAACTAATACATTTTACATTTTCTGCTCTGTTTGATTTTCAGGTATTCCAATACACAAAAGCATTATTTCAGCCTCAGAAATCCGGTGGTTAACCAATGCAATAATAGGCACCACCCAAACTGCGGTAGCCCCACTATCCACGCCCAAGGGATGAGTCTAGTCATAACACAAGACTTGGGTACCATTATCACTCGGCTAATTCATTAACCTCGCCTATCTGTAGCCAGTGTTACTGAGGGAGTGAATGGACCATACACTTATAAACACAGTCAATTCAGCCAACCTAGATTAACAGCGGAGATTATTATTTCATTGGAGTCAAGCTAAGCTTTACTGGAAGCCCCAGTATGAACTACCCCCTTTCAAAACAATTTGGCTGCGCCATGACTGGGAAGGGAGGGGGTGCTATTGATTAGATGAGCCTCTGAGGGAGTGCAGCGGGACTCTACATACGGTATGCTTAAATAGGGGATTGGAAGGTATAATATTTGCCTAGTCTAGCAAGACTGTTACGTTTGGTCGTGGTGGACTAGTATTTAGGGGAGCCGAGTAGGACGTAGGGTTTTTTAAGATATATATAGTT
>JANBQC010000587.1:0-17396 GCA_027576995.1 Dimargaris cristalligena
AAGTCATAGTACTGGCGGGTACTGTCCATGAGGCTAACGAAGATATGGATCTCTCATGTGGTGTCTGCGAGATATACTGACGGGTGCTATTTTGTGGTTTCGGGACCTTTACCTGTGCTTTGGCTAATGACCTCCATTCAATAATGCACCCACGGACTTCCCTCTGGTGGCCTCGGATAAGTTACCGACCGGGTGTCCCGCGCCAATGCCAAGACCAGCTGTCCCAGTTCAGAACCTTACGAAGGTGCGGTGGCCGACTTGTGGTGAACCCAGCCAATGTGCCGGCCAGTACAACTGTGGCCGATATTCTTAAGTAGCCCTACGATTTAGATGGTCCATGAATTCGGGGTTCGTTTCCAGATATCACTGGCCGGATAGAATGGGAGGGGAATGTACGGAAAGAGACCACCAATTCGGGAGTCCAAAGGAAAAGCCACGGTTACATCAAATAGGCGATGGCAAGGGTAGAAGACAGACACAAGGGTGAATGCGGTCATGTTTCAACTAGGGCTGCATTTTCTAGCCTATGTTTTCGATGTTTATTTATAGATGGCGATGGCCATATTGAGATATCCGAAGGGCTGGGTTGCGTTTAGCCCTCGGAGGGTGCAAAGTACCCGCTTCTGGCTGCCTTCTCCCCCCTCCCACTTCGCGTCGACCTTACACTAGTACACTTTCCATACTTGGACAGTATGCCTCCGGTTAAAGTCTCGAAGGAACTGTACTTTAACGGACCAGTCGAATACGAAAAATGCTAGTTGGATGATAGACTGCCTTGCTTCATTTTCCTTTGAAAGTAGTGGCAGTTCAATATGTAGCAACTGGAATGATAAGGGTGTACTTCTGCATAAAACACCGACCAACTACCCATAAAAATACAATGACTGGCCTCATGTCGCCATATCCATTGGGCCCTACTCAAGGCAAAAGCCATTTATGAAATCATCACTTGCCCTTGGCGTTTAGAATATAAAAGGGTTCGCGATGTTTATACTGAATTAAGTATGCTGATTACAGTATTAAGGGAAAAACTATATAACATTATTTACTTCGATTCCGGTCTATGGGAACGTCGAGGAGGTGCTGGGTGCTAGTACCATCCATAAATTAGTGCAAAAATGATGCGCAAAACGAACGACATGCTTATTACCCGCCAATTAGTACGCATAAACGCCAACCTGTAGCGTATGCAATGTAAACCGCTCCCCCCTCCCTTGTCCGGGGTGGTCCCCAAAAGGACGAGGTGGATAATATACGGCCGTCATACAAACACGAACCGATTCAATCGTCGTCGTTGTACTGGTCGTACTCATCCAGGTAGGCATCTGCCCCCGACGGCCGGGGCAATTCATCGTCGAGGTCGGATATTTCGTCCACGTCCGATAATTCGGGCTCGTGGGCCCCTCCAGCCACTGTACCGGTGATTTCCAGCATCTCTTCCTGGCCATCCACCCCAGTCGGGATGGCAGTGGCGTCCGGCGAGGCGCGTAGGGAAATGGCAGGGGATCCGGTGGTCGGGGTAGCTCCATTTCGCTGCGGCAGACCAGTGGCGGGGGCGAACTGCGCAGCGGCGATGATTTCGGGTTTCCGATCGGCATTTTCGGCAAACAGATTCTCCAATACCGAGTAGTTGATCTTCTTGGACAGTTTTTTGGACGACAGGAGACGCTGGGTAGCTTCCATAGCCGACGACGCCGGGCCGGTCCCCCAACCCCCACCCCCCGGGCCACCGCCACCCCTTCCCCCCATGCCGTCCGGCCCTTTCTTAGTCCGTCGTTTCCGGGCCCCGGGCAGTCGCGCCCGGTTAGCCGCTAGGGTTGCGCGAATGGCCTGCTCTTTGAGATAATCGGCGTTGTTATCCATCCACACGGCCGTTTTCTCCTCCACTTCAGGAGCGGTTAATAGCGTTCCCCGAATTTCGTCGTCGTCGAAATTGTCCCATTTACTCACGTCCTCGTCAAACTTGGCATCGGCCTGGGTCCCCCTAAACTGTTTGGCCAGGGTGGTCATGCGTTCGTTGGTGACGAACTGGTTGATTTCCGCCAGGAGGGCCCGGTCGCGCTCGTTCATTTTAAGGGGGTTTTGGCGCATGGCCCAGTTGAATCCGAAGGGGTCTTCTTCGCCGTCGCCGTCGGCATCGTCACCAGACCCGGCCTTACCCCCTCCTCCTCCTTCCAGCCCTTTGGCCCCCGGGTTCAGACCCGATTCCGATTCCGCGTTGGGGTCAAAAAGGCGGGTCGATTTGACGCCCCCCCGCCCGTCCTCGGTCTCCACGGTGATGGTCAATTTCATTTCCGCCGTTTCGGAGTCGCGCGCCTTACGTTTACGGCCCCGTTCGAATGCGGGGGGGTTACACGTTTCCTCGAGCCACACATTGCGGAAGTCAGTGAGGCTCAGTTCGCTGGAGGGCGTGTTTTTGAATTCGCGTAACCGGTGTTGAATAGTACCCGCTCCGACCTTGGCGACCTGGATAATTTCGCTGTAGGTCCGGTGGAAATTGTGCATGCGGGCTGCAATGAGCAAACAGGCGCCGCAAATCCCCGCCGGCCGCCGACCCGTTTGGATCCAATCGCGATTCATGCGCTGGACGAGGCGCATGGCGTCGTCGATGACCCGATTGGTTTTGTTGCCAAATTCCAACAGCATGGCAAACCGCGCAATGTACATGGACGGGTCGACCATGGGGATGATCAAATTAAGCGCCTGGACGAGCTTGGCAAAGGTTACGCCGAGGAGGAACACGTTGGTCTGGAGAATGTCGCTGAAATCCATGAGCATGTGGCTGGAGCGCTCCTGGCGGCAGACAATGTAGATACAGGCGGCACAGAGGTTCTGGGTTGGCCGCCCCTTGTTGAAGTTAATGTTGACGGCAAGGGTGTAGTAGCGGTGGGCGGCTTCCTTGAACCGCTCCGAAAGCCGCAGGGCGGCTCCGATGCTGCCGATGCAACGCCGACCTGATGGATAATGAATCGAAAGGCGAATTTAGAAAGAGGGAGAAGAGTCAGTGGTTTAATACAATGAATGGACCGCACAGGTTTAGGATCGGCAGTTGGCCCGAAAGTGGATTCGTACGAAATTTAACTATATAGCCCATCTACTTACCGTTGGAGAGGGTTTTTTCCCGACTTTGGCCACTGTGCCGTTTACCGTAATGCCCGGAGAGATTGAGTCGACCTGGGGGATATCAATAATACCAGGTTGGAGCTTTAGTCTATGGAATTTTGATGGAGGGGGCGATCAACGGCTCGGCTCACAGCAGTATGATATCCAACATGGTACTGCTGATGGATGATATAGCCTATGATCATTGCTGATGTGACTTAAATCACCTGATTGACAGGGTGGGTCGGCTAATTACCTGATTCAGTTGATACGAGCGAACCCTGCAAAATAGCGGCACCAGTGGAGGACTCGCCAAAGGTAATTTCCGATACAATGGTGTTCTCTTCGGTCACCTATACCCCCCGGTAGGAATAATAGAAAAGGCATTACATGGACATATATATATATGAATATAATAATTGAGGTGAGCCAGGCTGTGGGGGTGAATAACAACTCACCTATCATACTCGACGGGCGTTGGAACAGTGTGAATTGAGGCTCGGACGGTCCCAGGTGGGGGGGAGCATGTCACATTTGCCGTTGGGGTTGGAGTTAAGGTTGGGGCTGAAATGAAGGGGGCTCTGGGTGTACAGAGGAACTGCGCAAAAGGGAATTAGACTTACCACACCACATTCGCGGCAAACGGCGTTACCGGCGGCCGAGTCATACTCGATACTACTACTACCACAAGATTGGCACTTCATGGGTGTCGAGAGTTGTGTGTTCTAAATTGGGGTGGGGTTGGTGGTGTACAGAAAGAGAAACCCGGAGGAGTGGGGGGGTTCTAAGGAGGCGAGCCCAGCAATAGATAGAGAGGGGCGGTTAAGGGTCTTGGGAGTAGAGTACAGTGCAGTATGGCGGGGGGGTATACAGCTGCACCAGGGCAGAGTGTGTTGTTAAAGAAATGTAGAGAGAGATAAGGACAAAAGGTGGGGACTACCGCAAGAAAAGGATCGGGAATGCGAATGTGAAGACGAATACGAATACGAATACGAAAAAAAATAACAGCGAGGTTTCAAAGGAATTAGCAGGGTAAAATGGGGCAATGGGGTACAGAAGTTAAACCATACCAGTAGTATATACATTTGATACTTTTTTACCTGCTAATACTTGGATAATAAGATAGGGTAGTGTGATTAAAAGGGGAAGCGCAAGTGAGGGGAGCGCGGGCCATTGGGGTAATTCGACAAGGGCAACTATGTAGCAATTCCTCTTCCCTGCTTCTGCCTCTCCTTCTTTCTCTCTCTGAATCGAACTCGGGGCCGTGGAGAGGAATAACACCACTACACCATATTAATTACTCCTTCTCCCCTCAGGTTACACCCCTTTCGGCTTCGATTCTTCGACTTTCAATTGGCCCGTTGCAATTTGAAACATTTTTCTCCAAGGTGAAGCCCCCCCACACTTCTCGCGTCTTAAACTACATTGCCTAAACACGTAGAATCATCCCTACCAATTGATTTGTATTAGTAAACAATACCCACACAGCTTTATGCTAATAATGTACACGTTCTAGGGTGAAAAAATAATCATAACAAAACAAGGATGGACCGCCCCCCCCACACTGTATGGCTCGCGAATCAACAGCCGTGCACTCCAGTCGCGTCAATATAGTAAGGCACGTTTTTAGACGCGATATAGGGAGAGCTGACCACTTTTAGGCAGTTGATGCGGTGGGGCGCCTCCCGCACCGCGGGGTTACGTATGAGTAATAGCCGGGTATTAACACATTGGGACCAACACATGCCCAGAGCGGGTTTCACCGCGGGGGGGTCACTGATTAGAAGCGAGGCCGAACCACCGCCATGGGGAGGAGGGCCCTGACCGTCGGGTCGGACCACGTCTGTGACTTGGTTAACACAAACGATGGCCACCCCATACTCCTCGCCGAGCCGCCGTAACCGCTGGCTCAGCTGCAGTAGCGTATGTTGCCGCTGGGCGTAGAAATCCATCCGGCGGACCTGGCCCCGTCGACTTGCGTCAAGAGCCGTGAGTTCTTCGCTGCGGAAATTGGCCGCGATGGAATCAATAACCACGAGTTTAACGCGCCCGCGGGCCAGTAGCACGGGGAGCTGGTAGGTTAATAGGTGGTCCTGGGTTACCACGTCGGTGAGGTGGGATAGTAGAATACGGTCGCTCCAAGGAATACGGGAAGAAGAAGATGCAGACTCTGGTGGTTGGAGTGGTGGCCAGTGGCCAGCATGGCGCTGGGCCAAGGCCTCGGCTAGACCGAACAGCCGGTTGGACGGAAACAGGTCTTCGGTCGAAAAGTAAATCGCGTCCCCGTCGAGTCCGCCCAGGGCCCGGGGGAGCTGGGCCATCAAGCAGAGTTGCAGGCATAGCTGCGTTTTACCCGTGGCGCTAGACCCGGCGATCTCGGTGACCCCCCCTACGGCAATACCGCCCTCGAGGGCCTGGTCCAGTCGGGGGTCGCCCGTAGTCAAGAAGTGCTGTCGCTCTAGCAACTGGCGAGCTGTGCAGGGCGGGCCGAACTCCGACATAGTCATAACAATAGGGAAAATAGGCACTGGACGGTCCCAAAAGTAATAGGCGGCGGGAATGAGGCCCGGGTAATGGGGAATAGAGGGAGAGCGAGAGAGAGAGAGAGGAAACAACGGCCAGTGATACATGAAGAAGGTGTGGTCGTTATTTCTTGTTGGTTATAGCGAGTAGCTTATTAAGAGAAACACAGTCAGGCAGAAGGTGGCAGTGTATATACCCAAGTGATTGATTAGGTTGGCCTATAGCCCACTTGCCCTTTTTATTCACCAATATGTAAGTATTACTTTCATTCGCGGGCTTTAATAATCAGGACTGCTTTCCCGTCCGCAGCACCCACTTACACTTACAGTCGCTCCCAATGAATTAAAGCAATGGAGTTTATTACATAGGGCTTGTCCCAGCCCTTTATTCAAGGCAATAGATTTCCCGGGTAAGTAAATGTCGCTTGGTTCAAAAGGTGTCCCGATCCAGTTAGTGCCAGCCTTCAACAGTTGGGCTTGGGTTAGGATTCGGGCTAGTCCCGCTCTCTACCATCTGGTCCGCTAAATCTAGCTGAATAGGAACTGTTCCATCCTCGGGTATCTGTTCGATTAAGGCATCCCAGTTCGGCCAGCCCCCTCCCGGGTTTACTACGGGCTCATCCCTTGCTTCTCCCCAGCCGTAGCGGGCCCGTCTGATGGCCTCGTCCTCCGACACCGGCCCGTCGGTTGGGGCTATTTCACTAGAGACACCTTCCTCGCCTTCGCGGCTGTCGGATGCTTGCTCGGTGGAAATATCCCAGTCCGCTGAGCCTCGACCAAGATTATCATCCGGCGGCGCCCACATGGGAGATAAACTGGGCTCCGAAAACTCGTCAGAGGATGACCAATCGTCTCCCCTATCATTAATCGAATCGTTGGCGGGGGGCTCCGGGTACTTCGGGAGGATACCCTTATAGAATATCTTGACGTTATCGTACCGGTCGAAATACGACGCCTTGAAATCGGGCTCACCTTCCATCCACATGCAAGGGTGCTTGCGCAGCGCGTCACATAGACCGTATCGGGTCTTGACGGCTAACTGAACGGGGTATAAGAACAGCCGATAAAAATCGAGTGAGTAGGTTTGGACGGCGTCAGGGTTGGGGTTGGAGCTAATAATGGTATTAGCGTTGGCGGCGGTTGATTCGTCATCACTCATGGCCTCCGAGCCCGACACGTCGTCCCGTCGGGTAATATATAGCAATTGGAGCTCAGCCTCCTTTTGGACAATCTCGAGTATTTCGGCCTCCGTGTACTCCCGGTCGTGGTGGGGATAGGTGATATCATAGACCAGCTCGTGGACGGGTTCGTTGGGGGTCGATGCGGGGGGTATTTGCGGGAGGACTACCATACCGTCTTGGTCGTCGATTCGAGTGAACAGGGCCACTTGGCTAGTGGGACCGATCCCATCCTGGATCGATTGGCGGGTTTCTCCAACGCCGTAGTATTCCACGGTGTACCGGTATTGCTTAGCGGCGTCCGCACACCAATCCTGAAATTCGGCGCGGGTCCATTCGAACTTGTGGTCCCAGTGGCGGAACCGGGCCCCCGGGGTGCCGTACTGGAGGTCGGGATAGTAGACATTGTACTCCGCATTCGGGGTGGTGACAATGAACCGGCGGGGCCGGTAACGGCCCAGTACCATGGGGCACACCTGCGCCAGAATATCGGGAAGCAAGTGCTCAATCACCTCGGCGCTGACGATACAGTCCAGGTTCTGGAACCGCCGATTGTAATGGGCTAGGGATCCTTGGAACAACTTGATATTCAGAGGGTGGGGCCGCGGGCAGTCTTCGTCCTCGGGTAGGACGCAGCATTGCTGGTTGGCCTGGTCAAGGTCATCCCGGTTGACGTCCAGGCCATAGAGCTGGGTGATGGTAATGTCCGACTGGGTTGGTAGTAGGAATTGGAGCAGGCTACCTTCACCACAGCCCAAATCAAGGACCTGTTTAATATACAACGAGAACAGGGAATTGTATGTGGATATATAGATATCAAGTAATGGAGGGGCTGGGGGAATTAGAGCGGGGTTTCCGGGTAATGAAATTATATTCAATTAAAAAAAGGCCAAAGCCAACCATACAACGTTAAAGCGAGGGTAATACATCAACAACGACTACTTTCATATAGAAGGGTCCTTGGCTGAGGTTGAATACCTACCGTTTGGGTCGAATCGTCCTGGTAAATAATATCGGCTACTAGGCGTCGGCGCTGGCGCCAAATGGGGTTGCCGAAGAAGGCCTGGGGGGTACCGATGTCGCTGTCCATGGGAGGAGGGGCTATGCGGGAAGTCGGGTGGAGTAGGAAATGAAAAGGTAAAACACAGTAGAGTGCGGAAAGGGTTATGGGTACTTGCTAATTGAGAGGGGTGCACGCCCGGCGAGGGGTTTAAGTACGGCGGGAGAAGGGTGGGTGGGTAGAAGGGCACCATTGGCCTACTGAGAGGTGGAAGCCGAAGAAAGAAGCGGCAGAGAAAGTGGGAACGGGCTTGGAAGACCGGGAAGGAACAAAGTCGAAGGATTCCCAGCGGACCGCCTTCGGAAACCCAGCCACCGTCGGTTGCCTCTAGAACTAGGAAACTTGAACCATTCGGGGAAAAGGTATCGAAGGCTGTTTGCTATTCCGCCTTACCTTACCTTGCTTTGCTTCACTTCTTCATTTTACTTTACCCTGCGCCATTCGGCCTTGTAAAAGGACCCTGGGCAGAGTTCGACCCGGGTGGGATTCCCTCGGCTAGGCCGCCCGTCGTCTCGCGTGGTTTGGTGACTATGGTCCCTGTCTATTCTGGAGTTTGTGACGTGGCGAGTTTTCAAGTATAGGAGAGGTGGGAGGTCCTTTAAACGCGGTGTGTATGCGCCAGATTCCCCTCCCTCCACAAACTGCCCTGGGCCACATAGGTCGAGGGGTCAACCTCCCCGTACCTAGCCATCTGTCTCTCTTTGTTTCTATATCCGTCTTCATTTCACTCCATGCTTCTCTAGTTCTACTCCCATCTGTCCGTTTCTAGCTCGTTTTGTCGTCGTCTGTCGTGTTCGGCCTTCCTCTCTTCTACGTCACTGTTGGCCCCATTCACACTCAATCCTCCCCATCTGGCCTCCAAACGCCCCGCTTAGACTCTAAATTTTATCCTCTTCCCCTTCGATTCCGACACGCGTCTCCCCCCCTCTCTCCTCTCTTTGTTTATCGGCCCCTTATTACTTTACATATTATTTTGTCCGCAACCTCCAGCGCCCTGCCCTTTGTATCACTCATGCCCGCTCCGCCCACATCCAAACCACCCACCGCCAAGGAGGGTCCTATACCCTTCTTCGCTTCGGATGACACCAGTGCCGATTGGCTAACTCCGGCTGCCCAACCAGCGCCCGCCGCACAGGCTTCTGCGTATCCTTACCACCAGAGTCAGCCGCCACCCACCACTCATTTAGCCGCCCCCGTGGCTCAGCCGCCCGGCTCCGCTCCAATGGCAAATCCCGCCCAGCAGCCCTACAGTCAACCGGCCGGTCATCAGGACTACAGTGGTTACGACCAATACGGCTATTCAGACCCGGCCTACCCGTATCAGTCCACCGATGACCCCAACGCCCCATACGCCTACCAGCCAACGCACACCGATACCTACGCCCAAGAAGATCCCAGCGTGGCCTACAACTACCAAGAGGCTTATCCCGCTAATTCACAGACCCCCGTCGATCCCAACCAGTATTACCAACCGGATACGGTCGCCGCTACCACCGATCCCGCGCAAACCAACGGTGAATCGTACGATGACTACTACAATCAGTACGGCTATTATGCCGATGACGGCCATTGGTATCCGTATGATACCACCCAGGATTACAGCCAGTACGATGCCAGCGGATACCAGACCGGCACCGACCCTGCTTACCAAGACTATCCCACCGATGATCAGGGTGCGTATACCGCCGAAGTCCCTTATATCGATCCGTATGCCAGCCATGATTACCCATCGGAACCAGTAGCTGCCTATGGCCCAACTCCGACGCCCACTCCAGCCGCAGCTTCAGCCCCCCCGCCCGCCAAGTCACACGTTCCCGAGGTCGATAACGGTGCTTCGTTCTTTGATTCCTTCGGTGCCGTCGATTCCCCGACTGTTCCCGAGCAGCCTCTAGCCCATTCTCCTTTTGTGTCCCATCCCCCAGTTCAGCCGACTCCCCCACCTGCCACAACCACACCGGCCCAGACTGCCTTTGATTTTTTTGAAAGTATTGCTTCTCCGCCGCCCCCGCCAGCAGTCACTTCACCGGTTGCTCCTCCTCCCCCGCGGACTGTCGAGACCACCCGCAGTATTTCGGAGCACATCACCACCGCCCCTGCGCCTGTCACGACCACCGCCAAGGTCGATCTAGCTGGCCCTATTCCATTGTCATCACCAGCCCAATCGCCGGCTGTTATCTCAACCGCTCCTCCAGCTGCCCCTTTCCCCATCTCGCAAGCCACTGCCCTCCCAGTAGCGGCTGTCGAAACCATTGATTCGGCCCCCGCTCCACCTAAAACTATCTCAGCGGCCCCTCAGTCAATTCCAATGACGGCAACCTCAACCCTAACCTCTCCCATAGACGATGTTTTCACCACCATCGATCCCAATGCCGGCATTTCTGCGCCCTTGTCAGCAAGCGTCCCCCCCGTGACCAGCCAACCTTTAGATTCATTGGCCGACTTTGACGATTTGATTGCGACTTCCCAGCCGTTAGCTGAAAATATCTCAATGACCTCCCAGTCCGATTTTGGTTGGGATGTGGACCTACAACCAAGCGAAATTATCGCTCCGCTTCCGTCAAGCAACTCCATGCTGTCAACGGCGGCTCAGATTGGCTCCACACAAGATCTGGCGGCTTTGTCCGATATCCCCCTTGAAAGTGAATCTTATCCGGACTCACATGATATTACCAGCGAGTCAGGCCCTGGCAGTCCCATCAAAACCCAGAGTGAGCCCGATTTTGAACGATCATTGCCGTCGACATCGTCGTCAACTGACATACCCATAGCCAGGTCCATGTCCCATGATACGTTTGGCTTGGTGCATGCTCCCAGAGCCGGTACATTTACTCCACCCACCAACCATTTGGTATCGAGTGGGCTCTTCGAAGCGACTTCGTCGACTGCTAACCCGTTGGTCGCACCCACCCCACCTCCACCACCAGCGGCCGCCCCTTCACCAATTCGGCCTCCATCCACTTCGTTCTCGAGCCACAGCCTCCAGGCGGAATCGGAACAAGCCCATAGTTTCTTTGAAGATTTAACTGATCCCGGTCAGGAGGCGGGCCCATTACCCACCACCTCGACTCCGAATGTGGAGGGTGGAAACGGATGGGACATTCCAGCCGTCCTTACCAATACTCCTCCCCAGGATGATGCCGCTGCTACCCATTCTCTTGCGAAGACTGACGAGCACCCGGCCCCTGTGGATGCTCCAACCAAAGAAACGCCGCCCGCCCCCTCCTCCCATACTGAGGGATACGCCT
The DNA here is from genome assembly GCA_027576995.1 of Dimargaris cristalligena. Taxonomy (NCBI): domain Eukaryota; kingdom Fungi; phylum Kickxellomycota; class Dimargaritomycetes; order Dimargaritales; family Dimargaritaceae; genus Dimargaris; species Dimargaris cristalligena. Next base: position 11,108 of record JANBQC010000587.1, read on the forward strand.
TGACCGAAAACCAGTATCCCTTTGCCGAGCACACTGGGCCGGATGTACCCGTAGAACATACCGCCACTGATGCCCATTACCCTGCTCACTACACCGAGTCTGAAATTCCGGTGGAGTATGCCGCGGCTGATGGTTATCACTACTCCGCTGACTACGCTGGTTCGGAAGTTCCCGTTGAACAGGCTGCTTTAAATGGTCACTATCCTGACCCTTACACCACCTCGGAAGTTCCGGTAGAACATCATACAGCCGATGCCCACAATCCTACTGATTATGGTTACACGGATTCCGAAGTCCCCTTCGAGAATGGTCCCACCGAGGGCCACTATCCTGCTGATTATACCAGTTCGGAGGTTCCCGTAGAACACAATTTGGGCGATGACCACTATCCCAACGACTATGATTATGCTGGGTCGGAAATCCCTGTGGAACACCATGTTGCTGGCAGCCACTACCCGGCCGAATATACCACCGACTCCGGGGTTCCAGCGGAACCCACCTTTGCCGACCCTTACTACGCCAATGAAGCTCCAGTTGACACTCACAATCAGGACACCGCCCACAGTGCGACTTACGATGGCGCAGAGTCCGACTGGAATAACCAGGTCTATGATTATTCTACGGAATATCCCGTCGAAACCACGGAGGGGTACGGCACTTCCACCAATGAATATGCCTATTATGATCAACCCGCGGATCCGGCGGCCCAGCCTGCCGAACAATACCCGCACGACCCGTACTATTCCACATCGCAGCCACCTACCGGTGATCAAAATCGGGCCGTTGACCCCAATGCCCAGTGTTCTCAAACCTACGGGGAGAGCGCTTTTACTGATCCAGCCACCCAGTATTCAAACGGATACGGAGAGAGTGCCGTGGCTGATCCGCATGCCCAGTATGCAAGCGGCTATGGGGAGGGTGTGTCCGTAGATCCAACCGGCCAGTATCCCGATACCTACGGAGAGGGCCATTACTCTTACCCCGCCTCGTCTGGCTATGAACATGGAGCGGACTACGCCCAAGTCCCTTACGCCGACCCTGGTTACGCCACGGACTACTCGGCCCCGGTTCAGACCACTACCCCCGTAGCCGACCGAGGAATCCCCAGCGACTCCACGGTGCAGACTAACCAGCGGGAACAAGAGGACTTATATCGACGATCCCTAGGGTTCCCCATTGCTGCATTCGGCTTCGGTGGTCAGCTGTGGTGCATGTTCCCCAAGACTATGCAGCGCTACTCGCCCAACGGCCAGCAGCCAACCGCTTATGAAAAAACCTACCCGGGACTATTGCAGCAGCACACTCTTTCGAGCAATGTCTTTAACTCCGACCCTATTCAGCATTCCCCCAATCCCCTGCCAACTACCGCAGAAGGGGTGAATCCGGGCACCACCCCGTATCCCGGTCCACTGTTAGCCCACGATCGCAGTGGCAATAAGCAGAAGAAGGACGCGGTATTAAACTACATCGGGGAACGAATCCGCGCCTGCGAGGCGCAGGCCAGTCCCGATTCAACAAGCTGGGCGCTTCTCTGGCAGACGCTCCTGTGTATTGGCCAAAACGACGGACAGCTTCTTGATAGCCCCACCGCCCTACAAAGTCTTTGCCAGACCCTCCGAACTGCCCCGAGCTTCCGGGAGGGACAGGGTAAATCCCAGGTGCCCGCGGAGGGTAGCGACTTGGCCGAGCTTGAGGAGTTGCTGTTGGCTGGTAATCGCCTGGAAGCGGTCAAGTGGGCTGTGGCCAAGCAGCTTTGGTCCCACGCCCTGATCATCAGTAGCTGTGTAGGCAAAGAGGTCTGGCTTGGAGTTGTTCAAAATTTTACCCAGCACCTGTCATCGGGCTCTTCCGCCAATCCAATGGCTGACCCTTCCGATACATCACCGTTCTATGCCCTGCGTCTCATTTACCAGCTATTCGCCGGGACTAGTGGGAGCGCCCTCTCCCAGCTGTGGGCCCCGCAAACCGCCACCTTCCCCGATAGCACCCCAGCCGCTGAGAATTTCGTCCCCGCCACCAGTTTTAGCCCGCCGCCCCCGGGCTCCAGCCAGAAGGCCGAGGGGACCCAAGCCCAACAGGCGAAGGTCCTGGCAATCTGGCTCCGCCTCGTGGTCGTCATTCTAGCCAACCAAACCAAGGGTGATTCATCGGCGCTGACGGCTCTCGGTGATGCGCTACGCTCTGCGCAGCGGTGGCCCGAGGCCCACCTGTGCTATCTCCTTTCACCCCGAACCTCCCTGTTCAGTGGGGTAGGTGCCCCCAATTCCCGCTTCACCCTGCTGACTGCGGCCCAACCTCTTATATGGAACCCGGAGGCCTTCCTTATAACCGAGGTCTATGAATTTGTCTCGGCCCTGCGGCCGGGTAAGACTCCTGCGATTGTACCCCATCTCCAGCCGTATAAACTATTGCACGCCTGGTGGCTAGTGGAACAGGGTCGGGTGAAGGAGGCTACCCGCTACTGTGACGCGCTTGCTAATATCGTGGACGATATGGTCAAGGGCTCCCCTTTTATTACCCCCGGGTTCGTCCACCAGCTCACCACCCTGAAGCAGCGCCTAGACGGTTTCGGAGCTACCAGTGAAGCCAGTGGCTCGAGTGGCGTATCGTCTTGGTTGAGTCGCCGGTTGGCCAAGCCTAGCTTTACATCTCTGATGAGTGCCTTCGACAGTGGGTTGGACAAACTCATCACGGGCTCGGACGCCAGTCCGGCCGATCCAACCGCCTCGGATTCCCGGGCAGCCGAGATTCGACCCGAAAACTTCCAACGGGCGAGCACCATGTCCCCTCCTGGGGTGCACGGCGGCCAGAACATGTCCGACGCCTATATGCCGGTCGACCACCTTCGGGCCACCCAGTTTTCCCCCGGCCTGCAGTTCGGCTCCCAGCACCAACAAGGTCATATGGCTGCGGCCCATTCAGATGGCCAACGGCCCCTCTCTGCCCAAGGAGGAGGCTATTTAGCGAACTTTGCGCCCCCCCAGGTCAAGACTCGTAACCATTCGGAGGGCCAGGCTGATCCCTACGCATTGTATCAGCCCAGCCCAGCCCCTATTCCATCGGTGCCCTTTCAGCCCGCCGCGGTCGAACCACCAGTGGCCTACACTAGCCATACCAACAGCACTTGGGAAGCCAACCCTTCCACCCATGACAGTTACTTCTACACCAATGATACCCAGTCCTCTGCCCCTATGTTTTACAGTGTTGACTCCAATGCCACTCCCACTAGCGGCAATGCCGAAGATGACGGTGGATTCCTCAATACGGCTCCTCCCGTGCCTTCCTTCGGTGGTGCAAGTTACTCCCATGCTGCCCCCACCGTTCCCGATTCTGCCGGCGGTGACCAGTACAACCAGGACGACTTCGATGACCTCGGGTTTGGTAATTCCTCACTCTCTAAGACTAAACCGAGAATCCCCGAGACAGCGGGCGGCCATGCTCAAACCAACGGCGCTGCCGCATCCCCGGCCACTCCAGCCCACTCTGATCCTACTGGGGAAAATTCACCCAGTAAGAAATCGGCGCCCACTTCCACCAGTGGGCGGTCCACCCCCGGCGGGGGTATGTTCGGTTTCGGCATGATCAAGAGTCTCTTCGGTGGTGCGGCCAACAAGGCTCCCGCCGATGGAGTTAATGCCGTCAAGGCTAACCTTGGTGAGGAATCCTCGTTTATTTACGATCCCGTTCAGAAACGGTGGGTGAACAAGAATTCGTCGGAATCGGAGCAGACCGCGGCTGCGGCACCCCCGCCGCCACCACCCATGTCCACCCGCTCTACACCACCATCACGCTTGTCTCAGTCTAGCATGGGGGGCAGTTACGGCGTAGCGACTACCGGGGCTAGCGGTAGCGGCCCTCCCCCGCCCCGTCTTCCACCAATGTCCGGTACGATGTCCCAGCCACCGCCTTTTATAAATCACAGTGGCCCAACTACCCCGACCCCTTCAGCCATGCCCCGAGGTCCCCCTTCGCTGGCTGGTCAGCCGTCCATGGGTATCTCTAGAAGTTCAACCGGTCCTACCCCCCCCATGTCCAGTGCGGGAGGAGGTCCTCGGGGTCGTCGTGGGGCGCGTAATCGTTATGTGGACATTCTCAATCCCAATGCTTAGAATGGTTCAATTACCTATTCCTTTGAAATGATGGGCGGTTATTGGCAGAGTCTCGGGGGTTTTTAAAACGGGGAACGTAATACTTTGGCTTTCAGTTTTTTTTTGTCTGCCATTTGTTTAATTACTTGTACAGGCAATTGTATTTACATCTAGACTTTCAAGTTAGGTCTCGCCTGCTTCCTTTATATATAAATATTTATAAAAAAAAACATTACTACCTTGCCGGTTCGTTAATATATAAATATAAATATATACATATATGTATATTTCTGTTCGATTTGGTTATTCATGGCCCACTATTCTCCATATTTTCTGCCAATAAACTAAATAGTATTTTATATTTCTATTTATACGGTAGCGTGATTTAGTGAGTAGTATGTACAGATGGCTTTTCCTCTACTCCTACTGGGATGTACAGTACATATATGGACTGTTTAAATCGTAGTACGGTGGGCTGTTTAGATGATAAACGACTCAACAAACTGGCCACGCCGGGCATTGAACTATCCTCCTGCATCTTTATCAAGGCGTACTTCATGTAACCCTAAATCCCTTTAGATATTTTTGAGGCAATTGGTAACAGCCTGTACTATTTATATAATTCATTATTCGTATTATAGCGCCAATGGGGTACTGCAAAGGAGCGCGGTAACCAAAACTTCGGACAAAGATTCGAAGAAAGAGTGCACCGGCCCCAATGGTTGCATAAAAAAAAACAATCGCTTCCAATAAGGTCCGATTTAGAATACCGTGACATTCTTGGCAATATTGTTATATGTCGCAGAGATAGGGGTACGATGGGGTAGTCCATTATCAGACTTGCTCTTTTCACGGACTCGACTGATCTGCTAATGTTTAGTTCCTTTGAGTCTTTAACCGGAGGAATGTTGGTGTCGACGTTGAGGTGAAGTGGGGAGTGGGTTTTGGTGAGGAGGGGGGGGAGATGTCGACGAGAAGCGGGTGTTCTACACTAACTCAGGGCTAAACACGACCGAGTCCTTTTGATATCCTGATATGGCCATCATTAGCTATAAATAAACCCTCCGATAGCATAGGCCAGAAAATGCAGCCCTAGTTGAAATATGACCTCATTCACCCTTATATCTGTCTTCTACCCTTGCCGTCGTCTATTCGATGTAACCGTGGCTTTTCCTTCGGACTCCCGATTTAGCAGTGTCTTGCCGTCCATTCCCTTCCCATTCTATCCGGCCAGTGATACCTGGAAACGAACCCCGAATTCATGGACCACCTCGATGGTATGCCTAATTTGGAATATCATCTACGGCCATGTTGGCCAGCACGCCGGTCGGGGTTACCACAAGCTCATCAGCATACCTTGGTACGACTCCGGACTGGGACAGTTTGGTTTTGGGCTTGGCATTGGTGCGGGGCACCCAGTCGGTAACTTAGCCAAGACCGCCAGAGGGTAGTCCGTGGGTGCGGTATTGAACAATAAATAAAAATACATAAAAAATTGTGGCCAAAAAAGCACAACAGGGAAATGGTCCCGGGTCCACGGGACAATTACCGTACCGGACGGTCCCGCAGACACTATGTGAGTGGTCCAAACGTCCGTTAGCCTTACCGATGGTAAAATTACCCTAGGTATGGCCGGGCGACCAAGAAAAACGACAGTGAACGCGCCCTCTCGTCTATAAATACGACTTGGTCCGCTCTCCACCATCAATTGGACCCATCAACACTCCATCCCACCGACCTTTCTTCGCTCTTCCTTCTTCACGGCCACCCCCCCCTTTACTCCACCCTCTCCTCCCGTTCAGCTCAGATCATTTTGCAGACCATGAAGCTCCAGTCCGCTGCTGCCCTCACCCTCGTTTTCATTCTGGCTACTGTCGCTCAGGCCCACCCTTCGGCCCCTGCCACGGCCCAATCGCCCCAATTAGCCAAGCGTGGACTCCGCTCTGGTGCTGTAAAGATGGCTGGTGCTTACCTCGGTTACAAAGCAGCCGGGGCCGGCATCGACAAGCTCCGTGAGACTAAGAAGGACTAGTCCAGCGACAACGGTTCGGCTGACCCAACCCAGTCAATAACGGTTGATTGCCAACAGTATGCCAAACTTCTTTGTATAGGAAAAACTATAGTATCGCTGTAACACCCTGGATATCTATATTATTCGGTGTTCTCAAGGACTGATGTATCGTTTTAGTATCCATTCGCTT
>JANBQC010000588.1:0-14671 GCA_027576995.1 Dimargaris cristalligena
TGACCCTACCAACCCCTGGGAGGACAAGGGGTCCAACCCCAGCCTTAGTCCCAGAAGGGAGGGGCCTCAAACCACTGGCCCAATACCAGCCACCATCCAATGAAATAGGTGTTGGAGGAGCATGAGCTGGGCTTGTACTACTGATGTATCTTGTGTAGCACCAACCAACTAGTGAGTCTTGCCATTGGTGTAACTTGGGGCTGGGATTGTCCATCTCTAGTTAACTACTGACTGGCAGCATCCTACCTATAGGTTTCCTATATAAAAATAAAACCAAAGGCCACACTCATAGGTGGAAGTGAGGGCACAGTAGCTAAAATGAGTGTTGTGCAATCTTTACAGGACTTGGTAGGGAGCTATTTTTTGTAAAGTTGGGAGCAGCTAGGGTGAGTAAATGGTACGGATGGCACTGGGGGATTTATTATAGCCAGGTCAAAATAGGACTATAGAGAATTGTACTCCAGTCCTCGATTATAACTATAAGGGAGAGGTTCAACTAGGCTACATAACGAAATAATCATTTGGATGAAGCAAAGATTACTGGTTAAAAGCAAGTCACCCACCTATTTTCCGATATACATAATCCATAGCCCTATACAGTTGGGCCGAATTCCACTCATATATATGCCACTTTTATAGTGATTTTAATACAAATTGTTTTTTCAACTTTTGCCTTGCCAATGGGCCATACATGTACTCAAACTTAATGTACGATAGTCAGTTTTACACATGCGCATCTATAATACCGCAGTATGCTTTTTGGACTAATTTTACTGTTTCTTTTATAAATACAGCCTAGTTTACTACCCACTTTTCATTCCAAATACTTTACAGTGCGATAGATTTCGCCCCTATAATTAATATAATATAGTCGCTGACCCTTGGGAAATTAAAAGGAACGGGGAGACAGCTCCTAGGACTGATTTATTTGTATTGGGAGGATTACCAGATATCTGGGCCCAATAAATCTGCCCAAAGCAATAGGCGGGAGGGCCATTCCCTTGTGTTGTGACTATGCGGAGCGTAGTCTTTCAACGTATCCTATCACATGGACAGTAGAAGGGATAGAAATAGGCCAGCTATGTACTATTATACCCAATTCCGCCCCGTCTAAAGGATTCCCTTCTCCTCACTATCCACATCTCTGGAGGGGATTACCCTCCCACTGACCTGAGCGAATTCCCCCTTCCACAAGGGTTTCTAATTCCAACCCCCCAAAACTTCATTCCCATTTTTTACGTTTCCCACTTTCCTGCATTCTATTTTCGCCTGTAGCCCCTCCATTACACCTTCTTTTACTACCCCTAATTATTATCATTTGTCGCAAAATTTCCCAGCATGTCCAAACCACGGTCCGACACCACGGCCTCCTCGTTCATCGACAGCCTGCCCAGTATATTCCGCGAACGCACCCGCACGACCATAGGCACCCCTACTACCACATCTTCACCCGCCGATACCGTCCATCGTTGGTTATCGAATCGGTCACGCACGGCCTCGGTGGACGACCTCTCCGTTCGGGCCCGGACACGCACCGTGAGCGGGACCAGCCACTATTGGGACACCCTCATTTCCCAGCGGGGTGGCGGTGGGGGAACACTAGCTACCGCAGCGGCGGCGGTTGCTGCTACTGCTGGTGAGGGCGGTAGCGGACGTGTTGGTGGACATGGTGCGGGGATGCCGGGACATGGCCATTCCGTCACTGCCCCAACATCCTCCCAAGGGGGTGGTGGGCCCTTGTCCCCAGATATTAATAACCCCCACCAATTCCACACCACTCAAGTGCAGGAAGCGACCTTTAAACTCGCCAATAATATCGAACACGTGGTTCAGGGCGAACTATCAGGTAGGGAAATACAACAATACTAAGCTCCGAAGTAATAGGGACGCCTTAAATCCCAATCTAGTTTCCCCTCCGGAGGTGTTAATGAGAGGGGTGAGGTGGTCTTGTGAGATGTAGAAACGTAAAGAAAGACATAGGTCACTCCCCTCTTCTCCCTATATTTGCACCGGTGCACTATCCATCACCACTCCCAAAAATCAACGCCCGTTCATCCAAAGCCTGGATTTCTGGCTTGGCGATTTATTACGGGTCTGAATGCAGCGGTCTAATTCTAATTCATTTATGTATAAAACTATCCGATATACCACGACTGTTCGGGGGGCCATATGACAATCCGGGTTTCTTCATTCCTTTCCTGCTCCTCAGCGGTAACCGAAGACCTCCGCCTTATCGAGAAAATCAATATTGTCACCCAGGACAAATACGAAGGCCTATCCGCCACCGTCCAGGACATGATGGTCACTTCCTCCAAGATTCAGCAGGCCTACTCAGAAATGGAAGAGTACATGGATCAGGCTGATACTGTCTGTCAACAAATCCAGGACCTCGAGGACATGGCCAAGCAACTGGAGGCATGCTCGCGACAATTGGAAATAAAGTTCCGTCGTTTCGATTGACCTCTCTCCCCAGTTTGGTTTTTGGTATATACGTATATGTATGTTCTCATGGTCTCTGTCTTCGTTCGAAATTAAAAAATAATCAGGCTAACACGACAATCTGTACACTTTCACCTAAAACAATGGGGCTAGGGAAGGACTTCTATGCTCTATACATGATGGTTATAAACTATAGGTGATCAAGTTCGCCATATCGTTTAATGATACAATTCACTCCAGGGGTTAAGCAAATTTAATGACTAGCCATGTTTCTGACACTGAAGAGTGAGTATCCATAACCATCCGAATCTCAGCTCCACCTCCAACTATTCTTTGTAAGTCTATTAAACAACAACAGACATTCCCAAAGACAAAATGATGTCAATTTATACGATTTTATTGCCAATCAAGTCAACCAGCCCAAATGCACCGCGAGTGAGTATGTGCGGCGTAAATGAGGAGATTACAATGGTCATGACACCAAGGCATCTATATAATTACGTAGAAACCACCCAACTCAAGTGCCCGTCATCGTATACGACTATGAAGAAAGACGGTAGTGGGGAAAGGGGGGGGGTTTATATGAGGAGGGATTTGAGGGGGGGGAGGTAGAAGATTACACTTATGACGGGAAGGGGGGATTCGAACAAAGAGGCGGATATTCTCCCCAGTCGGAGCCAGAGAGGTCAGCAATATGAAAGAATTTACTGGGCTTCCTCTTCGGGGGCAGTAGCAACGGCACGGGCTGTAGTAGACGATAGATAGACAAACATGGGTAGAACAAACAATTAGCAACCATTTCTCATGGTGAGTGGGTACGAAACATGAGTCGGGGGCCTTGAAAGCCAGCGCGATGAAGAGATTCCCTCACGATGTGAGGATAGGATAGTAGAGCGATTCCAACCAAAAATAACGAAACCATATAAACTAGTTCGACTACTTACTGTAGATCATCTGAGAGCTGTGGCTGGACACCAGGCGGATGGAACCCAAAGTTTCCAATTCGCGGAGGGCAGCACGGGCCAGGGAGCCGGAGATGCGCAGACGGTCGACGAGGACGGAGGGAGTGATGAGCTTGTAGGCGGGCACTTCCTTGGTCAGCTTCTCGAGGGTAGGCTGGTCAAAGGTGACGGCGTTGTTGGCCTTGTCCTTGACCTTTCCCTTGGACCACTTCTTCTTCTTGTTCTTGCCACCGCTGGAGGCGCTTTTTCCGGCAACGTCTTTCTTCGCCTGTAAAACACATTAGAGAATTCAAAGGAAATAGGTGAAAGATTACGAGGTGAGTTAACAAGAATGGTATGGGGTGTAAGGGGGGAACAGCCGATATTACGTTGGGGGTCAACGAACAGCGCTCTAATCAGCGTGCCGGTAGGTAGTCAGTTCTATGCATCCATCCATCCATCCAATGGTCGATCGGATAGGCAACAAACGGTTGGCGTAATCGCGTCACAGGGACATTCGAGGTGGGTTGGGTGATTCCCTGATATCGACTGGTAGTGCACAAGCGTATCGAGAGCATCGGAGTGTCACAGGAATCGGTCGAGTAGTCGGGGCAGACGGATGGATGGATGGGTGAAGCATAGTTTGACGGGTGCTAGGCTAGGGTGGGCCGGATATTTCGAACGGGCGTGGTAACCTACCATTGTCAATGATAGTCGATGTAAAAGTAACCGAAGAATACGATTGAGAGAGAGAAAGTTCGAAGGCCCCAGGCACGCCCGGCTGTTTTAACAATAGAGAGTAACTTGTTGGATTCTTCTCTTCCTTGCCAATATGTGGAATATGGACTAGGTTATGATGGACTCTCTAGGTGGGGGGAGGTCACCACCTGGGTCACGTGCTAATAATATGATTCGGCGGAGGTTATCCTACATAAGACGACAACGATACCCACTCCTCCGTGTATCTGGCAGCCTTCTCACCTAGAATCTCTCATCCACATTGTGGAGTGTCGAATAGTATATAGTATACACGAAAAAACCCAATGTGATGGAGTGTTTATTGTGGTCGAAAGTAGCAGTGTTCTATTTGTTGGCATATATCAACTCCTGTATTTCTATAGGGTTGGTGGGGATTTCGAAACAAACCCGGAGGATGAGATACGATAATCGAATTGAACAGTGGGAACAATAGGGGATTTGGCTACGGTGATGGTACGGTCGAGCGGGGTGGGGATTGCATTCATGGGGGTATGGGACGCCGGAATTTTTTCGGTGGTTCTTCGTTCGTCACTATATCGTAGTACGAGCCGAGTGGTCACCAAGTGGGCCCAAGTATTGCCCAGGGCCGCCGTCACAGCGGATTCATATCGGTCTAAGATAAAGGTCCAAAGAAGGGGAAATCATAATATTAAACGCGGGTTATATCCAATTTCGGGAGTCGGAGCGGCTTGGAGAAAGAGAAGTGGTGGTGTGGAGATGTAGAAGACTGACTATTTCCCGAACTCGCAATATATGGCGAAAATATCAGATACCGCGCGAAATGACTTGGCCAAACTACTTCTTACCTGAGGAGGCTATGGATGGAACACCCATCACGGTAGGCGGTCGGAAGCGGGTCGTGATTTGGTTAGTAACGACCACGGGAATTTGAAAGGTTTCGGCGATATATTTGAGATTACTCGCTTCCCACGTCAGTAGATCTGACATTCCTTTATTATTTCCCGAAGGAGGCCCCCCACCGAACCGATGGGGCGGCTGGTTGTTGCTGGACAGTGCGTCGGGCTGGTAGTCCTGCCTGCGGTCCGCTAGATCCCGGCGCATGACAAAGGCGATGGAATCAACGATAATCAAGCGAATGCGGTGCTGAATGACCATCGGTTCGATTGCCTCAATTCTAAAATATCGTATACCGAGTTGGTTTTTCAATATGCAGATGGCCAGTATGAAAGCGTGTATTCCATCAAGTAAAAGGCATCAGACTAAGTTAATATTATAAACAACCGGGGCGGACCCTTTATACTGTTGCTGTATTAAGTATACGGACCAAACGAATGCGGGGACAGTCGGATAGGGTTAACCCGATAAAAAATTAGGAACTAACCTGGAGCGCAGTTCGCTAACGGTCTTCGCTGATAAAACGTGAATCTTGTCCGTCATATTTTTTATAATGCTCGCTAATGTCGAATCCGGTCGACCTTGAGCACTGACAACTTGGGTCGCGATTTCCCGAAATCTAATATTTAAACACGCGGTGTTATAGGGGTTAGCCTTCTACTAAAAAGAAACGCTATATCTGATATGCCGTGGAAATAAATCGATACCCAAGTAGTAAAACCGATTTTTGAGGCGCTACTGTAAAATAGGCGGGTATTAGCCACGTCCTCGTGGCCATATGGATTTATGACAATATGCAACTATTGGGTGTAGGTACCTTGAAGCGCTAAAGGAGCCCTCGGTATCAATATAGAGAACGCCGGCGTCCCACCCACCGAGGGCATGAGGGAGTGTAGTGGTGACTGCCACGGTTAAGCAAAATTGGGTTTTGCCCATTCCCGCTGCGCCGACAATCTAAAGCGTTACCGCGTTTTATAAAATCAATAAAAATTAGGGCTAATCAAGCGAAGTTAGTACCGTAGGCCGTAAAACTTAAGCTCCTTACTCTAATTCCAACCATGTTATCTTGGTGGTGGGATTACAACAAGATTGCACAGATAAGGGCTGTTGCCCAACATTTTTTTAAAAATATTGGCTGAAAGTGGAAGTTACTTCCAGTCGGCACGTTAGCTAGAACTATTCGGTATATACTGCACACGTTAGTTACCTCTGATACAGAACCATTGGGAAGGCCTCCACCCAAAGCCCTATCCAAGGCCAAATGGCGGGTCGGAAGATAACTCGGTGCTTTCCCCAACACTAGCTCGCTGTACATATCCCGTACCTGGGAGAAGAAGAAAGGAAATTAAATAAGGTTGCTAGTAGTATTAGTACAATCCCTTGGGGAATGGTAGTCACGCATAATGGTTTTTCGTTGTGGTTGTTGGCTGATTTAATACCATTGGAGGAAATGCGGATTTTTGACATGGGGTGTATACGTTATATCCTGGAAAATTAAAATAATGGGCATATACCGCAAATAAATGGCGTTTATTCCTCATTGCCAAGTATGCTCTCTATGGATGCTACTTGTCGGTATTTCTCTTAAGAAGCCGAGGAGGAACTTACACTCGTGGCCCGGCTTGGTAGAGCATATACCACGGAACAGACGTTACGGTGAAGCTCGGCGGCTTGGGTTGAATTTAGGTCGCATAGCTCAGCAAGGTCCACTAGGGATAGTCGTAGCAGGTCCCCACAGGTCGCTACGCGGTGGGGTCCGTGGGCCGGAAGTTTGGCAAGTATGGCTGGGGCAATTTGTTTGGCGGGTGGAAGGCGATGCAGAGGACGGTGGGCCATTCTAGCCAAGGAAGAGGCGGCTGGTCGGGGGAGGACTACACTAGTGAAACCGAAAACATAAAATAGTCGTAAAAGTAGGTAGGTGGGAAGGGAAGCTGACGGTTAGGACCTGGAGGGTCTTGGTTTTTGTATGCCGTAGCCGATATTGACAGGTTTAGCATGGTCCAACAGGGAATGGGATCCCATGGGCTCTTTTACTTTGTATGCAGTCCCCCACCCATAATAATTACACTGTCGAAAACGATGCAACCAAAGACTGTGGCGACTTTCGGAGTTTTGGCTTATTTAGGGCCGATACAGAGGTGTGCTACTGGGCCACTCTAGACTGAGCCTATTTTTACAGGGACTAAACCCTAACCTATATATGTAAATACAAAGATTAGAAATGACACTCAGTTGGCCAGGATCTAAATAATTAAATAAGGCTTGGTATAGCTCTATCCTATTGCGGGATGTTGTGTAGTTGTGGACTATCCAGACAAATGCTTATAGTAACTAATTCGACTACATTGGTAAGTAGTAAACGGCCACCGAGTTACGAGTTCAGCATTCGTTGAGTTTAGCCCCAAAGTCGTAAAATAGTGATCAATGGACTAATTTGAGCCGGATAGGCATGTAGTCCCGCCATGGTCGTATCCTCTCCATATAATTAACATGATACTGACGTCGCATGAGCAACGGGGACTGGTCATTACATATACAGAGATGGGGTTCTTTTCTCCCCTAATACGACATTGCGTAAATGGCCTCCAAGCCAATACCTATAATAGATAGTAGACCTAAATAGTTCTTGGAGACCACAGCATGGGTGATATGGTGGGAAAGGGGTGGAATCTATACTATGTATAGGCGAGGTGTCACAATACCAACTCCTTTGCACACGACCGCGGAGGGGATGCGGGGAACTGCAAGTCGCTCTGAAACCCCCTAAGCCAGAGCCCGTGTTTCGTTAGTATTCTACGTCCCATCACCCTTTCCTCTGTTCACTTCAGTACTACCCAACCCCATTCTCCCTCTCTAGTCCCTTCTACTCTATCTCCGACCTATTTTTTTTATCTAGCTATAGATATTTTTCCCTAGCCACCATTATGAAGGCCTTGAAGGATGTCACCGCCGCCGAGCTTAAGCCGCTAGCCAGTGATGCCTCGCCGCAAGTGGGCCAGGCCCACCTCCAACGCCGCGCGCTCATCGCCGCTCAGCCCACCATCACCGTTGCCGAGGCCCTGAACATTCTGGCCACCCACAATATTATCTCGCTGCCCATTTACAGCCATTACCAGGCCGACAAAATCGTCAATATCGTCGACATTCGGGACATTCTGGCTTATGTGACCAGTCTGCCTCCGAACCAGACCCCTGACCCGAACGTCGCCCACGCCCCTTCAGCGGTGCCCGAGAGTTGGAAGCAAAAGCTGGAGTCCAGTATCGAGGCAGTCATGACCCTCGACCCGGCTAAGGAAAGCTACCGTTTCTTCCAGTGCGAGGTGCAGGACTCTATCCGTCGGGTAAGTGAGAGGCTTGTTTATATATATCCATATATATATATATATATAAATTGGTTAGGTGTTTTCTAAACCAGGTACAGAGGTGTCTACATCCCCGGGCCAACTCGAAAATCGGGCGTGTGTAATGATATCGTAGGGGCCTACCTAGGAATATACCAGTCAGAACCACTGTACAAGGGGGAATACCCCCCCCTTCTCCTTCATCTCTAAACCCTTCGGAACGCTTTCACTAATTGTTGTAATTTTCCTCGCTGCTAATGTTGTGTATCCCACCCTCCCCCCTTCCCTATCATTAGGTCATTGCCGCCTTCAGCTCGGGTATCCATCGGGCTCTAGTCGAAGACTACTCGGACTCGCCTCGCCACCCCCATCCCTCGTTCCTACTGACCCAGACCGATATTATCTGCTACGTCTTTGAACATCCCGACGTTGTACCTGCCAATCTGCTCAACGCCTCCCTACGCGAACTGTTCCCCAACGCCTTTAACCACCCCTTGTTTACCGTGCGTAACACTGATACGGCCCACTCGGCCCTCCAGCGCATGGACTGCGAATATCGCACCGCAGCTGCCGTCCTAGACGAGTAAGTATAACCCACAGGGTGATTGATGTTTGACCACATACGAATATTTACGCCTGGGGCATATTGGATCACTACCTTTTAATCCCCGACTCGGCCGGGGCTCGTCTATTTAGAAGCACATCTGCCCTCCCTAGATCTAACGTCGTCCATCGGGGACCTATTTAACCCACCACTGTATGTTTCCCCTCAGATCCGGCCGCATTGTGGATAACATGAGCGCCTCCGACCTGCGCGGCCTTACCGAATCCACCCTGTTACTGTTATACGCACCCGTGGTCAACTTTTTGGAACGGCTCAATCCTCGCCGTGGATCCCCCATTACCGCCCAGGAACACACCACCCTGCGGGATTTGATTACCCAGGTGTGGGAGAATCGGGTTCACCGCTCGTGGGTGGTCGACGACCAACAACACCCCATCGCAGTCATTACCCATACCGACATCATTGCCCTCTTCAACGAACGACTGTAGAGTCGGCTTTTTCACCAATTTCCCTAACTAATGCTCGCCCACATCTTTTCTTTTTTCTCAGTTCAACAGGGGGTTTAGCCAAAGTTGATTAACCTACTAAGGAATCGGGTCCATTAATTGGTCGTTTGTTATTTTATTACTATTGTTTTTTACTATACCTGTATTTGTGTTTGTTCGGATCGCTTATGAGGTTTGGGTGGGTCATCCAAATTAACGGTTGGAATTGGCAAAACCGGAATTCTATCCGAGCCAGGCGGAGTTGGTTTCTATTTTTATAAAGTACTATCTAAGTCTGCCCTATTGATCATTAGCTAGTGTTGGGTGCGTTTGCCGTCCAGTAATTACAGAGGGACCATCAGGGGAAGGGTACTATGCCCAAGGGGTTGATTCTTAGCTTGACACGTCGGGTGAAACCAGCCTTAAGTATCGGTATATCGAGAGGGGTACGAGGTCTTACTTTATGCCCCTAACTCCGCCCTTAGGTCTAATATCCGAAGAACTAATGTTACAAATCTTGAGTAGAGCCCGTCCCTCCTCAAGGGATAATACAATAATAATAAAGAAACAAAGTTACCCAACGCACCTCTTCATTTTGATATTCTCTCTAGCGCTTTTTATTCACCGCACTCACCACCGCTGACCTTGGTCTAAGTTCGTTGACGGTTCCGCGTTCTCCCATACTGCTCAGGGCTCATTCCCGCTCGCCCCCCCCCCCCACACACACACACTCTCTCTCACACACACACATACAGACAGGCACACAAAGACCCACAGTCATGGTCACTTTGGACGACGGCCAGCCCGTCATTAAAGGGGACCCCGCTGTCATGGAGGCCTTTGCCCAATACGACCCCAAATGGGAACAGTCGTCCTCCACCCCACCCCACCCCGCCCACCACGTGGCCCAGTACAACCGATCAATGGTCCGCTTTCTGGCCACCCCGGACTTCGAACAACCACCCCCCACTTCGGTACCGCGGGTGATGCGCCCCCAGGACCGGTCCCGCAGTACCCCCCGGCCGGCCCGCTGGCTCGCCCGACGGGAACTGAAAATTCTACCCCCTGACGAACGTACCCATTCGAAATATAACCTCTTCGAAAATCACGCAGCCGTTCCGCCACCGTCCATGTCCACATCCACATCCACGCCTATGCACCCCCCCCCTCCGCCCTTACCATCGCTGGTCGAGGATACGCCGGATGCCAAGAAACGCCTACACCAATTGCGTCGCATCCCGATTCTCGTCGGGGTTCTGTTGCCGTGTTCATTACTATTGGATATCGTTACCCTGACGGGTACGTGGGTCGACGGCCCCATCCATCCTACTACCCCCATAGATCGCATCCCTGATCCCGTCAATTGGGTTTCGGTAGCTGCTTTGATTCTCACTTTCCTGGCCGTGGGCGCTTTTCTTCTGCGTTGTCTGGATTACCGCATTGTGTTTTCCACGGTGGTCTGCTTGGTGTTCAGTCTCGCGAACGGTAGGCTATTTCACAATAATTATTTGGTTCGGGGAATTCATTATTAATTTTGTCGCACTTACCTAGCCCCCCATTCTGTTGGTGCCATATTGATATGTAATGGTCACCCGTTTCCCCAATTGATCCACTAATACCCATATCCTCCATATATGTTTGGCATGTTTGTGCATCGTCCGCTATACCCTGTCGATCCTAACCAGCCGTCTGCCAGTTCATTAGTGGCGCCCAAGTCTCCCACAAGCACCTCGAGAAGGACGGCATATCATACACTCCCCAGATCTACTGCGCATTTATTTCGGCCGGGTTTTCGGTCCTAACCTCGGTGATGCTCATGTACGACTGGTACGCCACCCCGCAGTTCCATCTCCGGGGTAGTGGGTTAACCGACAAACAACGGGTATTATTCATTGTCATTCTGTCATTTTACGCCTGGATTATCGCCTGGGGTCTGCTGTATTCGTTGATCCTGGACTGGAATGTTATTACGGGGGTTTACTTCGCGCTCATTACGGCCACGTCCATTGGGTTTGGGTACTTGACCCCCACCACGGACTTGACCCGGGCCCTGTTATTCCCCTATGCCTTAGTGGGTACCTTACTCTTCGGGTTTTATATCAACGCTATCCACACCGTGGTGATTGAACACCTCGAAGCCCAACTGAACGTGAAAGTCCAACATATTTACCGCCAAAGTCACGAGTATCGCGCCCGGATGCGCGAACATCTCCGCCATACTCTGTTGGAAGGGAATCTCATCTACGCGTACGGGACGGTGGAAAGGTCAAGTGAGTTAAATCCAGCCCGGGACCAGGCCACGACGGAAGCCCAGGGTACGGTGGGGGCGGACCTCCCCCACCACCATTCCACCCACCTCATCATGCGTCGGCCGCTTTCGCGGTGGTCAGCCCGCCTGGCGCCCCATTTAGAGGTAGTGGCCGAAGGACCCGAGTACCGGGCGGATACCGAGGCCCAGGCGCGGTGGGACAGTAAAAGTTCCGCAGCGGCTAGTCGGGCCGACCAGCGGGCCAAGTATCAGGCCAACGAGGGCGATCACCGGCCCAACCCGCCTGCCCATTCCCATGGGGAGCGGGACCCGGATACTCCGAATCGGTCTCGCTTCATCAAACTCCGTTCGCTCCACCCTAGTTTCCGGGAACAACTGCGGGAAATTGAACTCCAACGGAGTCTGCATATTATCAACCAATTTCTATTCGCTTTTTTCATTTGGGTCGTCTTTTGGTGTGTGGGTGCGGTCATTTTCGCCAGTTTACTCGAACTAGACTATTTCAACGGGTTTTATTTCTGTTTCGTGGCTTTTACGACCATCGGTTACGGTGATTACGCCCCGCAAACCCAGCGGGCCCAAATTTGTTTTATTTTTTACGTGTTTTTCGGACTCTCCACGATGACGTATTTCATTTCCGCGGCCACCAGTATTTGGCAACGTATTTTACGCGGCCATTTGAAACGCACGGAACTGCGGCAGCGGTTGCGCATGTATTATTTGGAACAGTGGGCCGAGTGGTGGCCCAGTGCGCATACTCCTCCCTGGCGGTCGATGAAACCCTCTGCCTGGGCGACCCGGATGGCCCCGGTGACCCGTCGCCCCGGGGAGGAGACCCCGCCGAGTCCGGGGTGGCTGACCCGCAGCTGGTGGCGGCACCGGTCGCTCTGGAGGTTGGGGCAGACCCCGGCCTGGAGTAAACGGGTCTTCGCCCGATATCATTCCAAAGCGGGCGTGAAGTCCCAGATACCCGGACCGGCCGACTTGTCCGCTAAGTCAGAGGCAGCGCAGTATCTGTCTCAAACTGAACCACCCCCGCCACCACCACCACCAACACCATCCCCACCACCACCACCTCCTCCTCCTTCAAGTCAGGGCAAACCTAACACTAATCCACCTGGCTCTTCAACTTCCCCCTCGGCCTTATCAGCCTACGCAGGGTCTTGTGTACACTGTAGATCCCGACACTCCAAGAGGCGTAAATGCCGACATCATCACCGCGGCCATGGCGGTGGTGGTGGTGGGGGTGGTTGTGATATCGAAGGCGGCCCTTCGGATATCGAGGATGCCCATATTGAAGATCTGGTGGATGAAATATCGATGGATGTCCTGGTGGAGAAACTCCGGCACCAACTCGAAAATATGCTCGACGCGGCACACGGTTTCGATGCCATGGCGGTACTGATTTTTAACGTGCTTCAACAATCCGCGCAGCAGGAGGCGGTCCTTCCACCAATGCAGCAACTTCGGTTGGATATGGCGACCCAAATTGCCAATCCGATTAGTCGGCCACTGGGTTCGGGTTCGGGGGCTACACCTACTCTCCGGGGTAGCCAAGGAACGCCAGGGTCCGTGCAGGACATCGAGAACAAGACCTTAGTTGAAGCGATGAATAACTGGACCATGTATCAGTCAGCCGATCCCAACTTACTGGCCAATATGCCGGCTTTACTGGATTCAACCAGCCAAAATCAACACCTTACCGTTCAGCTGACCCAGCTGGAGCATTATAAGAACAGCTTTACCCAGTTAATTACGCAGGTCGAGTCGGCAGTAGCCCTATTCGATACTACGCTTTAAAGCTGGGGGGTGTAAATTTTAGGGTAATTTACTCTCCGTCATATCTCTCTCCTACGTCTCTTAGTAATTTGTAATACAGTTTTCAGGCATGTCAATTAAGTACGGTGATTCTGTAAATATAGGGGTGGTATGTATATTGACAAAGGGGAGATTCATGATTTAACGACAAGGGTACATAGCCAGGTAGGTAAAGGGCAATTAGGATCTATCCCAGACAAAAGGGACCTTCCAACCGGGAGTAGTCAAAAGGGATAAAACCCGTTAAAGGGATGCGTGGCTTGAGAATAGTAGACTAAATCAGCCAGGCCTCTCTACTTTGGTGGTATGTATGCACAACACAGTATCCGAGGGTGAAGAGGATTACTTCTTCTTGCCCGACTTCTTGATACCACCAGAAACCAGGGGACCACCGGCGGCGGCCTTCTTCTGCATTTCCTTCAGAGCCTGGGCCTGTTCCCTCTGCTTCTTGAGGAATTCTTGATCTTCCTAAAACAGTTGGAGAATGGCAGGGAGGGGGTATCGGGTGCATTATAGTATATTATACCGACGGAAAAGGTGAGATGGCCGGAAAAGGGTGACTGGTTTGGCAATACTGGCTGAGCTATATCAGGATCTCTGCTCTAATACACACCCATATGATACAAAGGAGAATGGGGATAGAGGGCCATCCTATAGCAAGGTAAGGGCGTATATCAATTTGACTTACATCGTCGACGTCGTTGGAGGTCTTCTTGGGCTTCTTCAGCGGCTTGAGCTTTCCACCTGGCGGAGGGTAGTACATGGAGGGTTGGGAAGATGGGAGTGAAGGGTTAGTAGGCGGTCTTGGGAGTCCAATGTCAGAGGGTGGATGGAAATCGAAGGGCGCTAGAGTAGGCCCAGCGACGAACGGGTAGCGAGTGGGGCCTTCGAAATAGGCGGTAGAAGCGGCGTACCTTGGCGACCGGACATGGCTATAGACTAAGTTGGTTTGAGGGGTAATTGAAGGGGTAGTAAAAGAACCTAAAGGAAGGAATGGGGAGAGTTTTCAATCTATTAAAGAGAGAAACCGAGAAAAACGCTACTGGAAACAGGATTTGCTTTGAATGGGTTGGGTGGGTGCATACATACATGCCCTCCATTCTCGATGTATGCACCATGTTTTGAGTGGGTGGGATAGGTGGAACAACAACGGCTCGCCTGACTTGGCGGTGAAAAAATCCCCCCATGGACAAGATTGC